>PVLA01006076.1:0-131842 GCA_004027455.1 Hydrochoerus hydrochaeris | reverse complement strand
ATTGGCTGACAGGCTTCATTTTTACACATTGGCTGATAATCTTCCCCTGCTTAACTCACTCTGTGAGAAAGGCACAGTACTTGATACTTTATCAAACCATGCTGACTATTCAGATTCTGCTGTCTCTCTCTCTTAGATAAGTATAAAGATTCTAGTACCTCCTGTTAAACTGACATACTGTCAGATGCACCAAGCTTTTCCATAGTTTGAGGAACATGTTGCTTCTGACTCATCTCAGCATTACTAGTCCTTATTATTCCCATCTTGACCTCAATGTTATATATAAAGACAATCCTATGTAAAACTCAACTCAAAATTCCTCTAACACCTAGCTCTTTTCCCTTACAGCATTTACAAAGTCATAAAAGTTATGCATCAAAAAACTTAGCTCATTGTAAGTTAAGGCTGAAATGTCATTTTTCTATGAATTATAAAAAAATGTGAGTCCTGGAAAACTGACTGTACCAAGTATTTCAATTTGAAAACCATTCTTAAGGAATGTTAAAAGAACCACTTAAATCTTGAATAATTTTCTTAAATGTTTTGGATTGTTCAAAATATTCAAGTCTCCTTGTGTTCAGGTTTGGTAATTCATATGTATCTGAGAATTTCTCCATTTCTTCTAAGCTCTCCAATTTTTTTGACATATAGCTTTGTGAGTTGCTAATGATTCTTTTTTTTTTATTTTGACAGTATCTATTGTAATTTCACCTTTTTCATTTCTAATTTCAGATATGCATTTGTCCTTTCCTTTTTTTGAGAGGATTGGCTATGGGTTTTTATATTTTGTTTGTTCTTTCACAGAACCAGCTCTTTGATTGTTTGTATTGTTTTCAGTTTCATTTTACTGATTTCTGCTTTGGTCATTATAATTTTCGTCTTTTTACAAACTCTAAATTTTTGTTTTTCTAGTTCATTGAAGTACTTAATTAGGTTATTTATTTGGCCTTGTTGTATGTGTAGTTATTTTATCTCATTGCTGAGACAAAATACCCAATACACAAAGTTAAAGGAGCAGAGATTTATTTAGCTCACAGTTTGTAGCGGTTTCAATCTATAATTGGCTGGCTCCAAAGCAGGATAGTATCACAGAGGAAAAACAGTTCATGGTGGGCAGAAGGTAGCAAAGCAACAAAGGAGGACCACAGCTCTTTCTATCCCTTATATATGATTGAGGCTTTTCAGGGTGGGTGGCACCCACACCCTTAATTCTGGTGCCCTTGATCCTAGCATTACACCATGAATCAATTCCCCTGTCATACACTTTAGATCCAGCCACCTTTGAAAAATCCCCACCTATGAACTCATGTGGGCTTGGGGCAACATCTAGAAACAAACCATAACATTCTATTTTTTCCTGTATGGATTAATGTTTCAAGTACAGATATTCCTTGTTTAAGAACCAATCTGTGGGGCTGGGGATTTAGTTCAGTGGCATAAGCACCTGCCTGGCAAGTACGAGGCCATGAGTTCAATCCCCGGTACAAAAAAAAAAAAAAGAACCTATCTGTTTAACAGCTTTTTGGACTTAGGACTTGCTGCTTTGTACATTTTGTTTATAGAGCATTAGTGCCTTTTTTGGTGCTATACATGTTGTGTATATGGTACTATAATTTTTACTGATTGAAATGTACAGCATAATACTGTAGCTGTTATACATTACAGCACTGCATGTAAACATTGTGCAAGTAAAAGTAAGGTCATCAAGTTGGAGTTTTCTTTGACCCTTTATTTGTTCTGAATATTATAATGTAAATGCTATATACAATTCTTCATTTAGCAACCATTTCATCATATAAGACCCTAGTTGTGGGACCATAACTCAGTCATTAAATGAACAATGTTGTTCTGTACTGAATAGGAGAGTTGAGATTGGACTCCATTGTTTCATTGCTGAATTTGGAGGGTATGCTGTAAGTTTTCCTACGTTCAGCAGTTTGTCAGTCACAAATGGCCTTGATCATAGTTCTTCTATTCCTATTTTCATCAGAGTCTGTATCATGAAAGAATATTAATTTTTGTTAAAGGGTCTCTGCATGTATTTTGGTTATCATATCATATGGTTTTTATTCTTGATTCTATAAAATGGTGTATTACAATTACTGATTTATATATGTTGTACCTCATCTTTGGGAAAAAGTTGGCTTGTTCATGAAGTGTAATCTTATTAATGACTTGTTAAGTTCTGTTTGCAAATATCTTATTTTTGTACCTATGTTCATCAAGGAAATTGATCTGCATATTTATTTGTTGAGTTCCCCTGTCATTTTGATAAAGATAATGCTAACTTTAAGGTATGAATTTGCAGTGTTCCTTTCCATTCAAATTCAGTAGAGTTTGAGAAATGCTGATGTTAGTTCTCTGAAGTTTTGGCAAAATTCAGTGGTAAATACATTGGGTCCTGAGCTAAGTTGGTAGAATTCTTATTTTTTCATCTATTGAGATGTCAGTTACTGGTAGGTTCAGGGTTTTTATACCTTTTAGGTTCAGTTTTGGTAACTCATGTATATCTAGAAATTTATCCATTTCTTTCAGATTCTCCAATATATTGGAATGTCTTCAGAATAGTTTCGTAAAAGTATTTGGATTTCAACGTTGTCTGCTGAAATCTTCATTTTTTCATTTCTAGTTACAATGATATGGTTGTTTTTCCCTCTTTCTTTTGGTAAGTTTAACTAAGGACTTACTGATCTTATTCTTTCAAAGAATCAACCCTTTGATTCAATAGTTCTTTGTATTTTTTTAGTATGAATGTCATTACTTTTTGGTCTGCTATTTATACTTTCTTTTTATCTACTAGCTTTGAGTTTGGATTGTTTTGTGAGATACATAATTAGATTATTTATTGGTGATCACTATGTTTTTCTAATGTAGGCAATCATGGTTATGAACCTCCTTATTAGACCTGCTTTCATTATGTCTCTCAGATTCTAATGTGTTGTATTTTGATTGTCATTTGATTCTAGGAATTTTAAAATTTCTTCCTGATTTCTTCTGTTTCATCAATCATTTAAAAGTGTATTTTTACATTTAGATGTTTGTGTAGTTTCAGTAGTTTTTTTCCGTTAATTTCCATTTTTATAACTTTGTAATCCGAGGAGGTACAAGAAATGAAATTATTTTGTATTTTTTGAGACATGCTTTTTGGCCTAAAATTGGGTCTAGTTTGGAGAATTTTCCAAGGACAGGTGAGAATGTATGTTCTGCTATTGTTAGATGAAACATTCTGTTAAATCCATTTGTTCTATGCTGTCATTTAATTGTAACATTTCTTTGATTTTAGTCTGACTAATCTGTGAGAGTGAGGCATTAAAGGTCTCCACTATGATTGTATTTATAGCTAGCCCTTTTGTGTCAAATACTTTTTGCTTAATAAAATTGGATGAACTGACACTTGGTGCATATGTGTTTAAATTGTTTTCTCTTATTGGCAAATTGCTCTTGGCTTTGTTTGCATAATATAATTTCAAAATTTTTGTATATTAAAACTGAGTATGTCTCCTGTAGGCAACATATAGTTGGATACTGTTTTTATGTATATTTTTACCGATTGGTTGGACTAATCATTCCATTACAGTGTAATTATTATTTTTGAGATAGGATCTTACTGTATAGTTTTGGCTACCTTGGACTCACTATGTAGCCCATGCTGGCCTGGAACTCACAGCAGTCCTCCTGCCTCAACCTTCCAAGTGCTGCTTTGAGATTACTGGCATGCATCATCACACCCAGCTATAATGTAATTATTTACATATACTTAACTAAACCATTTTATGTGTTTTCTATCTGCCATTTAAAAAATGTTCTATTTCTCCTTTCATATTACATGGACATTTTCTAGTATAACATTTTATACATTTTTTTTTTTTTTTTGGTACCAGGGATCCAACTCTCAACGTTGTACTTGCCAGGTGAGCACTTACGCTGCTGAGCTAAATCCCTGGTTATTCTAGTACAACATTTTAATTCCTTTAATTTATTAATGATTGCTCTGAGGTTTACCATACTCATATTATCAGAATACATAATAAATTAATACTAACTTCATTGTGACAAATTTTCCTCTTCAATAACTCTGTTCCCCCTTTTTGTACAACTCGTTATACATATTCAAACCTAACTATATACTTTTATATAGCTGCTTGAATATTTTTACTTCTGTGTACTAAGCTGACAAGAAAGCAAGTATGAAATATCTTACATTAACTTGCTGTTTTACCTTTTCTTACTGTCTCCGTTTTTTTCCCGTTGATTTCCATTTTTATTTGTTTCTGTTGTTTCTTTTTATTGTAAAGGGAGTAAAACAAAACAGTAAAATGAGACAAAACAAAAAAGTGATAGGATGGTAGGAAATCCACAGTCCTTACTATATTGCATATTGTTATCCTCTAAATAGTTGCTCAGACTGCTGGCCCCAGGCTTGCAGAGTCAATCAGCATAGACTGCAGGTTGCTTCCTACTTCAGTTATTATCATCTCAGCCTGTGTTGCATCCAGTTGCTTAAGGGTTGTGGGGGAGCAGGAGGCAGAGGCGGCTCCCTTGCTGCTTCTCCCCAGCTGGGAGAGACTCTGCTGGCACCCAGGAAGGCTGTAAGGCTCTCTTGCTGCTTCTCCCCAGCCAGCAGGGCCTCTACTGTTGCCTGGGAAGCGGGGACTGCTCTGCTTCTTTGCTGTTTCTCCCTGTCCGGCAGGGCCGCTACCCCTGGTTTTCTTATTTTTGTGGCGTTCCTGAATTCTCTCTCTCCATAGGCTTCGAGTCTCAGTTCAGACCCTTCCTGTGTCCCTGGGACCCACCTCTCTCCTTCTCTTCCTCGTGTTGCTGTATTTCAGGTTCTGGAAACCAAAACTTGGAGAGCTTCTTTCTCTGCTGCTCACCGCTCCGTCATTTCCTGCAAGTCCCGTTTCTGTAGTTCCAAGTTGCCATTTGCTATTTACTTTAATAGGCCTTTGCTTCCACCATTTCTTTCGTATTGGTATAAATCATTGTATTTTGATATTATATTCTCAACAATACAATTATATACATGTCATTTTATGTATTTATGGTTTTAATCAGTTAAAAGAAGGAAACGAAATATGCAGTTCTACTGGTACAAAAATATAATTACCATTATTATTATTTTTTTAAATATGAGTTCAAATTACTATCTTGAGTTACTGGCTTTTGAAGTGACCTGAAACCCTAATTTCCTTCAGTATGCCTTATAAGGTTAGTCTGGTAGCAACACATTTTCTTGAATGCCATCTAGGAATGTTAGATTTGCTTCACATGAATCTTGGTTGAATTTTTTGTCATTGAGCATCTTGACATCTTCTTGTAGCCTCCTTTGTTTCTGATCAGAGATGTTAGTGCTTTTATTGCATTTCTTCAGATGAATTGTTTTATTCTTGCTGCTTTCTAAACTTTATCTTCAAATAATTTTACTTTGACTTGTCTTTATGCTTTTGTTACTTGAAGTTAGTTGTTTCTTAGCTGTACAATAATTTTTTCCCTCATGTTTGAACTTTAGTCACATGCACCCCATGTCTCATTCTTTGATATTTTTTTCCAAGTATGCACATATGCTTAAATTTTCCACATTAAAGTTCTGTTCATTTTTCTTCAATCTTTCCCTTCTTCAGATTACATACTCTCTCCCAACCTGTCTTTAAAATCATTGATTCTTTTGGTAGTTCAACTGTACTATAGAACTCCATAGTGATTCAGAAATTCCCTTTATTATATACCTTTCAACTTTTTCATTTTTAAAAATATAATTATTTCAGTGCTGGGGATGTAGCTTGGTGATAGAGCCCTTAGCGAGCATGTACAAGGCTCTGGGTTCAATCCTCAGCACTGCAAACAAAATAAATCAAAACATGCAGACAGAAAGAAAAAACCCTATTATCTATGTAAATATCTGATATTTTTTATCTGATGAGCAGTATCATGTCTTTTAAAGCGTGGCTTCCATTTGTTCTTTGAACAGTGGCTGCCTTGAGTTTCACATCAATCCCACACGCCCCACACTCCATTTGTGTTCCTTTGGATGTCTTACAGTTTTCTTTTTGCAAACTGGACCTTTGAAGAAATATATTGTACCAACTCTGAATATTAATTCCCTTATCTCTGAGGGTTTTCTTTTTATCTATTTGTTAGTAATTTGGTTAGAATATTTCAGCCAATTTACTCTCCCTGATTATCAGTAAAATTTTTATGCTTATGCTCAACTGGTATAGCACCAAGAATGCAGTTGTCTTAGATGAGCTTTTCCTTTTTGTAATGGTAGGATCAAAAACCCAGACCCTAGCACATGGTAACCAAGTACCCTACACTGAGCCACAAGCCAGCCTGAGGGAAGTTTCTGAAGGTCTCTGTCTCTCTTTGGTCTTATATGTAGTGGTTAGGCTCCATTCACTGCTGGTTATTTGCGCTAGTATTTTTGACAATCCTGGTATGCCAATTGGTAAAGTCTGAATTAAATTCAAATAGAAATTTGGTCATATCCGGTCATTCTTTGAGGTTTTGCCCTCAGAAAAAGGCTGTTCTTGTTTTCTTTCAGGTTTTGTACAGTAAGTTGGCTGGTTGTTTACTGAGCTATCAATCTCCAGTTAAGTGCTTTCCACTAAAAAAACCCAACCAAACAAAGAAATTCATTTTTTAAAGAATGCAGAGCTTGAACTTCCCCACATTTGCCTCACATACACTCAAGTCCTTTTGTGGAGAGCTTTGTCGCTAGTTACCAAATCTCTTTAGCTGCTACTCTTGGTGCTAGGGTAGTAGTTATCTCTTTAAGGCTTGCCTCTCCCTGTAGGAAACTTCTACCTAATGAGTGAGCCACTGCAAGGGTAACTGGGTTTCCAGTATTTTGGGTCTTTCCAGGTTAGCTGGAACTTCTGCTAAATGTCTGACAGGATAAAAGAAACTTCAGGCTGCCATCATCAGGAATTTAGTCTATTTTGAAAGGGAAGAGGACCTTGACAAACTGCCCATCCTAGTGAGATGCTATGTCTCTTGACTGGGAGAATAAGAAACTTACCTTTTTGCCATAACTATACAGTGTGGAGCTCCTTTGTTAGGTGGAAATGAAGGTCAGGATGGGGAGAGGTTCCTGGTTCATTGCCACAGGGCTTTTTTCTTCTGAGATTTAAGTTTTTGTTGAATAATTGTTTTTTCATTTGCTATATGCCCCTAGGGCAATTTCTAAATTAGTTATTTCACCAGCTATGCTTGTTGTTAGGAAGCAGGTCTATAAATCTGTGATGCTGTTCTATAAATGGAACCTCCACTGTTCACTTTTTAAACACTTTTTTTGTTATTTCCTTAGAGGCCATGCTGATGACTATAAATTTAACTCAACGCAAGACATTCACAATACTAATCTGAAAAAATTCCACATAAATTATGCATAAATATAGCTGTATTTCTTTCCAAATTTATCCTTGTCATATATATTGTATGTTAAAAACATGTTACTTCTGTCTTCCAGTTAAAATTAGTCTTTTATATAAATTTACCCAGATAGTTTACCTTGTATAGTACTCAATTTCTTCCTGAACCAACAAGCCAAAAAGCTAGTTCCAGTTGCCAGATTTCATCTCCATTTCATCCCTACAGAACTACCAAGTTCTGGATATTAGAGATGGGACAGAGGAGGGAGAACTTGGTGGGTTCCTTGGCTTTCCAAACTTCACTTTTCTTACTGATACCTACCTCACAGATGACAATGAATTATCACACAAATAAAGCTTGCATAGTGCCTGACATCAAATGAATACAAAAATATTACATTGCCATTGACTTCCCTTTGTGACCAGGTTTTGCCATGAAAAAAAAATATTTCTGCCAATAGATTTGAGTTATTGTCTGGTATTATTTCAGTCTTTAGGATTTTCTTTAGTAATTTGCTTAAAGCATACTGGCTAACAATATATTTCCTAGGAGTGTTTTTAGTTTGAATTTAAATAGTTTTGGCTTGGCATGGTGGTGCTCGTCTGTAATCCCGGCACTTGGGAGGCTGAGGCAGGAGAACTGCCATGAGTTTGAGGCCAGCCTGGGTTATACAGTGAGTCTAGGTCAGCCTGAACTACATAGTGAGATCCTGTCTAAAAAACAACAAAACAAATACTTTGGCCATATGGAGAAGTACATCATCCACTGACTTGAGGCTTGAACCTTTTCTGATGAAGTGTTGCACTGTTGTACTTCTGTAAAAATGAGTATTTTCTTAATCTATTCAAGATTTTCTCAAGTTTCCCAATGGCCACAATATGTCTAGGTATGATTCTTTGTTTATCTTGATATTCCATACTTGATTTTAGTATGAAGTTTACTTACAATGAAATTATTATTTTTTGAGACAGGGTTTCACTATGCAATCCAGGCTGGCCTTAAACTCACAAAGACCCTACTGTTTCAGCCTCTGAGGTGCCAGAATTACAGGTATGTACCACCAGGCCTATTATGAAGTTAGACTGTCTCTTCAAGAAGCATTTATGTTTTTATTTCATTTTCTTTTAAAACTTAGTTTATTATTGTTGTAAGTTTAAACAACAATGTAGTACTGGGGCTGTAGCTCACTTGCCCACTGTGCATGAGGCCCTGGGTGGGGGTGAAGGAAGAGGTATCACATTTTTTTTCTCTCAGAAACAGTCTGGGGGATAGATTTCCATTTTACGTACACAGCATTAAGGGGTGACAACAGTTAGATGGCAATAGATTATCCATTGTGAAACCAGAATTTTCTTCAGATACTGATTTTTTTTTTTTGGTACCGGGAATTGAACTCACGACCTCAAGCTAGCCAGGTAGGTGCTGTGCCACTCAGCTATATCCATGGCACATACATTATGATTAAAAGGGAGAATGAAACAGTAGTGCATCTTTTCTGGAACAGACAATTGTTTATAAGACCTTAAATGTAATCTGTAATGCAATGTCATATGATTATAAAAGGAATAATTATGAGTGACATGGAGATGGCTACATATGCTTCCTTAAGAATGTCACAACTTTTATCATACAGACTTCAAATATGTTTTGTCTACATCTTATAAGTGCTTTAAAAGAATGGAGAGCTACATCAGCTAAAGAACAACCAATAAATATAATTAGTCTTCATAACACAATAAAGTTAACAGCAATGATTAAAATACTTGCCCTCATAGGGAAAATACTAATCTTTGTTTACAAATCAGTAAGCAAATGTGTAATTACCAAACAACGTAAAGCACAAAAACAAGAAAGTGTTCTAAGTCTAGGTATGATAGGTTTTTTTCAATATACATAATTATCAATTTATTATAAAAACTACATATACAATAATACTTGATCAAAAGTCTTTTAAAATATATTCAATATGAAATGAATAGAAAGAGACATTTCAAAGTCATATCAATTACTACTATTACAGTATTTAATCATTTTTACAAGAGGTCTGCTGGTCCATTTCAATTAAATTTGTTCCTAGAATCACCACATTTCCCGCTGAATCTCACTGAGAGCACAAGCAAGTTGTTTAATTTTTTCTTCCATTACTTTCTTGTTCTTGGATGTTTCTTCCAGAAGTTCACGCATTTCTTCTTCAACTCGATGAACCTGAACCAGTATGTAAATATTAATTTTAGTTTACTAGTAAAATGTATTTTTTAATGCATTCTGAAAGAAAAAGGTCAACAATTTATTCTTATGCATTGTGATTTATGATTCATTAATGCAGCAAGGTGAGTAAAATATAACTTAGGCAAATGCTAATAGGGAAAAAACAACATCTATATGGTATACTAAGTATTGTTATGTATATTATATAAAAGGATAGTGTACTTTAACTATTTTAAAGCTTAGAAAATCTGCTTAAATTATACAATTTCTGAGTACCACACTGGAAAAAGAAACCCATTTTCCTGGCTTATCTTTTTATTGTTCTTTGTTATGTAAAAACAGTTGTAAGTTTATCTTATATATCAGTATCTTACAGATTTTCAAAATTTTAAAATGTTTTCTTTCTCTTAGATATAGTCTCTTCTGCGGCCCTCCTAATTTCTTCCATTGAGAATTGAACCCAAGGAATGCTAAGCTACATTTTTGAGAGTCTTGCCAAGTTGCTCAGGCTGGCCTCAAACTTGCAGTCTTCCTGCCTCAGCTTCTAGAGCAGACGGAATTACAGGTATATATCTCCAACTTTTGTGAATTTCTAAAAATGCTGCTCTCATCTTTTTGAGAGATCCCTTTATGATTTCTGTCCTTAGGATTTCTATGTTTGGTACTGTTAACTTGAAAATTTTTTGCCTACAAACACGTGAAAACCACCATTGTGACTATCCTTTTCTATTTGCTTTATTCTTCTAATCCCTAATTCAAGCTCTTTTTTGCTTAGAGAACTATTAGTTCTACTTTAAACTGTCACCTCAGTGTTATGCCTCATCATTCCCTTCTATGCCCTTAAATACTGGATTTTCACATTTAAACTCTGATTGCTTTTTTTTTTTTTTTTTTGTACTTGGGATCAAACTCATGCTTGCAAGGCAGGCACTTATGCCACTGAGCTAAACCCCCAGCCAGGTTCCATTTCTGTAATTCTTTTTTTTCTTTTTTGGTACTGGAGATTGAACTCATGACCTTGCATTTGCCAAGCAGGCATTTATGCTGCTGAGCTAAACCCCAGGCACTCATTTCTCTAGTTCTTCAACAAAATTTTCCCTTTAGTATTTTTTCATGTTGGCAGGAGCACTAACACTGAACTCAGTATTTTCCTTTTTGCTATGGGTCTCATCTTACACTTTATTTTGTATTATCTGATGTATTCCTTTAAACACTTGGTAGACACTAAATAAAATACCTGAAATAGCTTTGACTGGAAATAAAAATAATCCAGGGGAAAGTTAATACTTCTTTATTGTGATTACTTCTAAAATGTGACTCAATTCTTTCTCTTTGCACAGAGACCTAAAGGTAATTTTACTTCAACACAGCAAGCACTTCACACGCAGTATTACTTTTTGTTGCTTTTTCCAGTTGCTCATTTATGAATATCTGGTCTTAGATACCTTAGTTTCCTACTGATACTTCAAATACAAGGAAAAATAGAGATTCACAACTATGAACAAATCTACTGGATCTCAACACAGAGATCACGCCAGAATCAACTGAGGAACGCAAGTCTCTAGGGGGAAGCTCATGCATGTATATTAGTAAAAAAGTTTCACAGGTGATTCAGATACTGCCTTTGATCTAGCATTATCTGAAGCTCATTCATTTGTCAACATTATCAAGAAGATAGAGCTAACAGTCTTGAAACCTAATAATAAAGAATTCTTTGAGAACATTTTTATGATGTGAACATTTTTATGGATTAATAGATACATATTCTCACCTCACTTATATCTAACCAAAGGAATTTCCTTTAGAGATTAGAGATCTGAAAATATTTATCCAGAGATCAGGGAGAATGTGCAAGCTAGGATCAAACTTACAATTCTTGCTTTATTAAAATTCACTCCACACTAAATATTATTAAGCCTGCTTTCAGGATAGTTTCGTAACATTTCTCACATCTATTAGGTTGTAAAATCACATTGCCCCTCTTCTTTGTAATTTCCAATGATCTAATTTCCTAAGCTATAACCAATACTGATACTGAATTTTATTTATGATACCTTTAAATTTGCAGAATCAATGTATTTCTGCTTCTCGCTTGCCAGTTGTGTTATTTCGGCCTGATGAGCTTCAATAATTGCATTGACTTGTTTTTTAAAGACATCATCCATACTGTGAAGTTTTTCAACTGCATCTCTTAAACAAACCCAAAAAATTAAAAACAAAAACACATGAAAAACAAAACCAAAAACCCACACACATATGAGAAATGTGTATATGAGTGGTTTTATAAGGGGTAGAGGAGAGGATATCCCTAGGTCATGAGAATGATACTACTATATCTTTTTGTTATTTTTTGAGACAGGGTCTCTATAGGTAGTCTAGGCTGGCCTCACATTTGTGGTGATTCTGCTGCCTCAGCCTGCTGAGTGGAGGGATGATGAGTATGTGCCTGGCTTATCTCTTTGTATCTTAACATGAGAACGGATCATTACATATATTCAAGCAACTTTTTATGGTTTGATCAAGTATTTTAACAGGCCTATTTATATATACAATAAAGTAAAAGTTTATTTCCTCTTGAGTACTTATAGAATGCACACAAGAATCGTAGTGCCTCTTTAAAAATCAGTCTCATCTTTAGCTTATATAGATTGATTGCTTTGTGAATTTGCTCCTAGCTTAAGGAGCTCACCAAATATAACATTAGTTACTTTGATTCAATCAGTTTTAAAACAATCATAAGAAAAGCAAAAAGCAATTACTATGTAGGAAGCACTATTGTACAAATTACTTAATTCATATAACACATGTATATTTATAAATATGTACTATGTAGGGCCAGGGATTTAGCTCAGTGGCTTAAGCGCCTGTCTGGCAAGCGCAAGGTCATGAGTTCAATCCCTGGTAGCAAAAAAAAAAAAAAAAAAAAAATGTACTATGTGTATATAAATGTAATTTTTATCTAACAAAGGTGGGAACTATTACTATTTTAATTTTACAGATGGAATGGAAATACAAAATAAAGTTCTTGGCAGGTATGTCCCACGTGTTATGTATGTATTTATTTATTTTGAGATAGGGTCTTACTATGTAGTTCAGGCTGGCCTTGGAACTCATGGTGATCCTTCTGCCACAGCCCCCTGAGTGCTGGGATGATAGGTGTGTGCCACCACACTCAGTTTGTCCCAAATACTTTTGGTACCTGTTTCTATATATTCTACCTATCCCAATTCAACATTTATGTTTCGAGATCTCACTTCCTTTAGGACTTAATACTTACTTTTGTAGTTCAATACTTTTGTCCCTTTCTGCTTTAAGTTTCCTTTCCTTGTTTTCAAATTTTTCTTTCACTTCTTTTACTTGTATTTCAAGATGACTTAGAAGTTCTCCTTTATCTTGCCATTTCTGATTAAGTGCACTAAATGAAAAGTAATTTTAAAAGTAAATCAGTTATAGGAAATTATTAAGCCATGTTTCTCTTCTGTGTGGAAAATACTGTATCATACCTGTAAGCTTTTCTTATTTCTTCAAGTTCTAATTCCTTTGCTTTCAACTGTTGTTTCAATTTTTCCTTTCGTTCATTGTGCTTTTCCAGTTTTTCTATTACACAATCCAGTTGTAAAGATTTTTCATCAAGTTGTTGTTGAGTACATTTTTCTATTTCAATGATCTTTCCTTGTAAGATTTTGATTTGTTCATCTTTTTCTTGTAGACACTTTTAGAAGAAAATATTCATCTTTGTTAACCGTAAATGTTTCATTTTGATTAGATTTGGTTTAATACAGTAACATTTAAAACGATATTTTAAATAAAAAAATGTCAATTTTGCTTACTGACACTAAAAAATTCTAGTTATTTCAAAAGCTAAAATAAAATTTTACATAAAATTTTGGAATAAAATTTAAGTTAATAAATCTCTAGTAACATTTTAAGAGTACAGGGGTACATATTATAAAAGGAAATACATGACTATAGCACTTGGGAATCATTGAGACATTATTTTTTGGATATTTTTACCTTCTCAGATTTTCAAACATGCCATTTGCTCTTTTCCCAAAAGAAAACTTCAAACTTACATCTTTTAATTTTCCAATAGTTTCAGTCTGGTCTTCTATAACTTTGTTCTTTATTCTTAATGAGTCACTCTCACTTTCATTTTTTTTTCTCAGAGATTCATTCTCTCTACATAAACTTTCAATTTGGGCCTCTAATTTTCCACGATTTTGAGTCAGATATAATTCTAAGAAACAAACATCATAAGTTAGAAAGTTTAATGCGCCTTGTAAGTTTTGTACTGTATGAAAATCTAATGTACGATGTATGACACAGTTATATAATGTACTTCTATGAAGAAGAGATGAAACAAATGAACAAACAAACAAAAAAGCCAAAACAAAAAAAGCTTTCTAAGTACCTAAAACCACAAATACTATTAAGAACAAGTAACTTAAGACATGTAATAATTAATTCATGCCATAGCAATCAAACAAAATATTAAATATTCCAACAGAAGATTAAAAAAAATTCATACTGAGAATAGGTAAATGAGAAATGCCTTGTTACAACCAACATCTAAGTATTCATAATTTTTTTCTTTTTCTTTTTGAGACAGGGTCTCACTATGCAGTTCAGGTTGGCCTTGAGCTCACTTTGTAGCCCAGGCTGGTCTTGGACTCAACAGTAATCCTCCTGCCTCAGCCTCTATACCCAGTTCATCATTTTTAAGGTATTATCTGTTATTTTATAGTGACTAGAAAAAGATTGAGACCAAGAGCTTACCTAAACTTAAAATAGTTTTCACTCACACACTATTTTACATTTCTGCATGCATGATAGTATTAATATTATGAATAAGTAGCCCAAATATATTGGCAAGAAAACAATATATCAGAGCTAAAGCATTCTAAACGTTTATCACAAAGAAATGGTAAGTATTTGAGTAAATATTTTTTATATAAATTCATATTAAAAACTAAAAATATCTGGGCTGTAACTTTCTTTTCTGGCAGCACATGAGACTGAACTCAGGTTTGCACATGCTAAGCAAGGACTCTCACACTGAACTGCATTCTCAGCCCTCAGAGCTATAACTTCTGAATTGGTGTAGTAAACTATTTCCCTTTTCCTAAGAGGTGTTCTTTTCTGTTTGGCTGGCAAATGTCTACTTATTCTTCTGGTTAGAGCATCATCTTTCTTCTTGGCATCTCTAGGTAGTTATGTCCCTTTTTCTCTAATATCCAGATTTAGTTCACTCTAAGAATGGCTATTTTCATTGAAAATTTAAGTTTTACCCTGTTGTGTCAGCTCATGTCCCCACACTTTTCTTTCTGTCCTTAAACCATAAATTAGTGATTCCTTGGCTGCTAGCTCAGAAATAAGCTGGTTTTTTTCATGCTTGAGAAGTTCTATTTGAATACTCTTCTCCTTGTCCTCTTCAATCAAAAGTTCAAGATTGTTGATTTGATTCTGTATAGCCCCCAAAATTAAAAAAAGCAAAATAATTATTATATTAAGTGATTATTTTTCTATTTTTGCATTTTATGAGAAAAATGTTATTTAAACAAATACAAAGTGCTGCTAAATTTTACATCAAAAATTTTAGTTTAATTAACTAATAACAAATATAGGTTTATGAAATAAAAAGTCAATAGGTGCCATGCCTTTGAACACTATTAATTTTATTCAAAAGTTGTAAAAGATGACCTATATTTGTAATACTGAAAGTTTCTCAAGAAGTATTTATACCAATAGTTTAAAAGTTAACTTTCTGGGAGCTACCTTATACAAAATAGCAAAAATGTCTAAAACTGAGACAATAATAAAGACATTATAGCTAAGTATGTCTAAAAACCACCATCATTATCCCCACAAATTTAGTATCAGCAATCCAAATCATTTCCTAAAGTTCAACTCCTTTGAGTATCACCTTGTCAATTTTTGTTGTATCTTTATACAAGCAGCACCTATTTAATTAACATTTCTTAAAATCAATTCATTTATTTTACTTAAAAAGTTTTACTTAAAAACTTTTTTTAAAAAACTTTTTTTTGAGACAAGGATTTGTACAAATCCCTCTGTAGCCCAGACTGTCCTAGAATTCACTGCAATCCTGGCCCCAGCCTCTGTGGTGCTGGGATTGCAGGCATGTGCTACCACACATGGCCTACTTAAAAACTATTTTAATGTAAATCTGTGAAATCCTAAGTTTTCTGTCCTTAGTTGCAATTTTCTCATACATAGTTGTAATTTTCTATCCTTAGTTGAAATTTTCTCATACAATTAGTATCATTCAAAAGTTCATTTTGTGTACTCCCTAAAATCATAACAAAAAAGATGTTAAAAGATTAAAAGAAAACATAATGTTAGAAAGTCTTACCTGTAAATTTGCTGCTGTTTCTTGTTTCAATTTGGAAACTTCTGCTAGTTTTGATTTTTGTTCCTTTACCATGCAGGTTAAATCTTTAATTAAAGAAGAAGATTCATTTTCTTTTCTTTGAGCCCAAATAAGAGCATGTTTGCTCTTGACTAACTCAGTTGCAACATTTTCAAAACCTTCTTTAACCTATATTTCAAAATTACATTATAAATGGCAGTTCTCAAATATTTAGAAATATTTGCTTCTGGAAATAGTTTACATCTTTCATTTTTAGAAACAGTTTTAACAAGAAAATAAAACACAGATAATTTGTTTTGATCTACTAATTTCTAAATGAAGAAACATAGAGAGATCATCCATTTGCCCAGTTATCCAGGGAATTAGTGAATCCAAAGCCAGAATTCATTGATTTGACAAGTATTTACTAAGGTCCTATTGTATGCCAGCCATTTTCTAGGTAATGGAATATAGCAATGAGTAACACATAATAAAATCTCTGTCTTTGTAAAGGTTATGTTCTACTGGGTACAGTAACATATGGCTTACTATACTTATTGTTAGGCATTATGTGCTTGAGAAAAAAAGGTTAGAGGAATATGAAGTATGGAAAGAAGGTTTAATGTTAAGTAATATAATCACTGCGAAAGCAACACTGGAGCAATGACTTGAAGGAAGAAAGGAACCTATGCAAACAAGTGCTCTAGACAGGAATGTGCTTGGTATGTTCAATGAAAAGCACAAAGGTTAGTGTCAATGGAGTTGCATGGATGAAGGGAAGGATGACAGGAAATGGAAGAAGTATTTATACCAATAGTTTAAAAGTTAACTTCCTGGGAGTTACCTTCAGAGTTATATTGTAGAGGGTTTTAATTCTGAATAACTTTGAGGGTTAAACTGATTAAAATGAAGGGACACTAGAAATCTTTGAGAAGGGGAAGTACATGATCTAATTTGTATTTTACTAGAACATTATAGATGCTATGGTGGAAACAGGACATGGTGGAAGTATGATCAGCTAAAAAGTTCTTAGAATATGGGTGAAAGATAATGTGACTTACACCAGAGTAGCAGTAAAAGAGATGATAAGAAATGACCATAAATGTTTTTTTGACAATGGTGACACAATCTCTTGAGGCCTTGGATATGAAGTGTCAGAAAAATTCGAGTCTACAATAATTCTAATGGAGCTGAATGTAGAAGGCAGGAGTTATCATTAACTGAGATGGAAAGACAAAGTAGAAAGTTTGGGGGAAGCACAGTAGTTAGGAGGCAGAGATGTTAAATCGGTGTTTTACACATAGAAGTCTAGAATTCAGGAATAAGGTCTAGACTGGAGATAAAAAATGATGGTAAAAGAATTTACCCAGAGATTGACAGTATTTGGAAAAAAGGGTTTGATTATTAAACTTGGGCATTCAGAAATAAAACTTTGGCGAAAACAAGACAACAGTAAGAGAAACTGAAAATAAGTGAAATAACAGAAAGCCAAGAAAACCAAGAAGTAAAGTATTCTGGTAACCAAGAGAAGAAAGAAGCTGATGGGCATAAGCGATCAACAGAGATCAAACACTGCTCTGAGGTCAAATGAGATGAGGACTAAATTGATGATTTTTAGTGTGGATGGTGCTGGCGGCTTTCACTACAGCAGCAATAGTAGAGTAGTACAAATAAAAGCCTGATTAGAGCAGGATAGAGGGTAGAGAAGAAGAGAATTCAGTAATGGTAGATACACATATTTGAGAAGTTCTGTTGTTAATGACAACAGAAATAAGCTGTAGCCAAATGGGATCAAGAGAATTTTTCTCAAGAAGAGAGAAATCACAGTGTCATCTATGTGCTGCAGGGAAGGGGTTCAATACAGAGGGAAAAACTGCTCATATAAGAGGGTGAAAGGGAAGATTTGCTGAAGCCATAGACTTATGGAGGGAACAGAAAATGGGATCTAATGTATACAGGTGAGGAGCAAGACTGTTCCTCTACAACAGGGACTGCCAAACTGTAATCTGGGGTTTTCCTAGCAAGACCATGATCTTTATTGGAAATACTCAACTCTAGTTTTCTAGTGCAACAGCAGTCACAGATAATATGTAAACAAATAGGCACAGCTCCTTTCCAGTAATGTTTCATTAAAAAAAAAAAAAAAAAAGGTGGGCCTGTGATTTGCCAAACACTGCTCCACAGTAATGAGAATTCAGATTCCTCAAGTCTATTCCAGTACTCTCTTTACTTTACCACTTATAATCTTAGTTTTTACCAACAGCAAGAAAAGCAGCTATTACTTATACGAAGAAACAGACTCTAAGGACTTACATCTTTAAATCTTCTGGCTTCCATAGATAAAGCAACACGGAATTCATGTTCTAAATCCAAATACTGATGATTTAAAGCATCAATTTTCTCTTGGTATTCTTTTATTTCTTGCTCATGCTTTCTCTCTTCCTTGGCTACTTCCTTAACTAAGGCATCTTGGAACTCAGCATTGCTAAAAAACTCCCTTGTTTCAAGTTCTTTCCTGGAATGAAAAACAAATACAAATCAAAGGATGTTCGTGAAGGGGAAAACTTTAAAGATCCTTAAATAGTTCTTAGTCTTTTATTTTCCCTAATGTTAATTTAAAATCAGTTCCTTATTTTCAAACACAGAAATCTGCCATAAGTAGGTACAGAAAAAATACTAACTTTTATTTGTGTGTCCTCTACAGAAAAAGCTTATTGATTTCTGATTCAGAAGAATAATACTGGATACAAGTGATTACTTGGTAGTCATTCAAAACCGTTTTCTCTATATACAAAAATAAAGTTTTGAGTGGATTTGGAGAAATGCAAAATAAGCTTCACTAAAAGCTATACCTCAAATGACAATAATAAACAGTATCTATAAAAGACAATAATAAACACCTATTTGCTTTTTAGCTAGGAGTTCTTGTTATAGAACTGATACTAACATACACATAACCACAGTATTTTCCATGAGCTAATTCTGTCAGACTTCACTGGTAATTACTGTCCTTTAATATTGGGGGGAAACCCAGAAGCTCCTTCTATTACTAAATGGGAATATTTTTCTAATAAATTTTTCATGTACCTGTGCTCCTGTTCTTTCAATGTCAGCAGTTCATGAAGTTGTTGCACCTGCTCCTTTTCTTGGTGAAGCGAAGTTTGAAGTAAGTTTATTTCTCTATCAGCAGCTGCAGCTTTGAGTTCTACCTCGTGGAGAAGTCTCATCTGGGTAAAGTGTATGTAATTATAGTACTCAGATAACAATCTCCCTGGTTCTACTTTAATGTCAGTTATCATAAAAATAGGGCCTTATAAAAATAGTGCCTACTGATTAAGTTGATTTTCAAAATTAAATCAGCAATGCTATGGTTACAAAAAGTGCAGCCATTGAAGTTCCACGTGTACTGGCACTATACTGCTCAGCTGCATCACAAATTTTGATGGGAATTTCTACTCATAAAGCATGAAAAGGAAATTCTTTCAAGCTTCCAAGTACTTTCAACAATTAGCTCTGAAAATATAACTTCAACTATTTGCAATAATTCCCCCAACTCTAAACAACTGCTGTGTGTAAGCACTGGTTGACTTACTTTAAGACATAATTCAACAGGCTACACAACTGTTCCATAATTTAAATTTTGCAAATAGTCTAACATCGTTTAGGCTTACTATATGATTTTAATTTGTTTCAGGATAGATGCTGTGACTTGGTGTTAACCCACATCACTGATACATTAAAAGGTAAAAATACCTGTGCTGCTTGGTGCTGCCCTTTCTGTCTCTCCATTTTTTCTAATGCTTTTTCCAGACACCTTAGGTGTCTAAGGTGATCCTCCTGTTGATCTCTTGCTTTCATTAATTCAATAGTTAGTTCTTTAATTTCATTTTGAAGTTTGTGAACCATAACTTCAAGCTGTGCCTTAGAATTTCTCTCCTTAAAAATAACTTCTTTTAGTCTAAAGCAGAAATATAGCATTAAGTACAGTGCACATATAAAAATCATAAAAAAACTACTGTGTTAATGCTTACAGCACAGAGGAGGTTCTGAAGTATGTTTCAAACACTATATTACAGTAAAAAATGGTCTGAAAGCAATGCATATCTTTCCCTTATCCCTGAAACTAACATTGTGACTTAGGGAAAATTTCTACAAAAATTAATGAAGTTTATCTTATGTAAACTTTATTATTTCACAGCAAAACTTTACTAAACATCAAATGTGTTTCAGGTATTGTGTTAGATGTGAACTTGTAGTTTAAAAAGAATTCAGTGGTAAGCAGCAGAAACAGACATGGATATAGTTATAAAGCTATGTAAGTGCAGTATGAACCGTTGGTTGTAAGTCAACTTTGACCTCTCTGCAGATACCACTATTAGTCCAAGCTCTGTATTAGTTAGGACCTGTTGACTACAGCTAAAATTCTTAACTAGTTTTTTTTTGTTTTTTTACAAAGTGAGAATTTACTGACCACATAACCAGATTTAGAGAAAGCTCAGGTGGCATATCTCTTAGAGACCCCTGAAGCCACATACATAAGTACCATTCTGGCTCTTCATGATTCTCCAGATGTTGGCTCCACGTTTTCCAACTGCTTAAGGCAGAGGATAAAAGAAGGCCATCAAAATCTCTGGGCTCATATTCTAACACCTGTGAGAATCAAACAGGAAAGATTGTCTTTCTCTACATCAACTCAGAAAAGTCAGAGGGAAGGATCTCTGGCTTAATTTGGTTTATATGTGCCCCCCAGGAATTATCACTAATCTGGACTAATTTGCTATGTTTACCTTGGGTTATGTGTTTACCCCTTAACTAACTACTACAGGCACAGAAGTGGTTGAAGATAGAATACCTAGTATTTGGAAAAGCTTTATGGGTTTAGACAGCCATCCCAATGTGTATCTACTGTAATTTCCAGGCCATATTAAAAAAATACATCCATCAAATTCTATGCTTTGGTCATTAGACAATTCTTGTTCTCCTTTTATTTTTTGGTTAAGGTCTCATTGTGTAGTTTGGGCTGGGCTTTAATTCATGGAGATCCTCCTGCCTCAGCCTCTCAAATGCTGGGATTACAGGTGTGTGCTACCATGCCTAGCAACCCTCCTTTTATCTTTAATGACAGTAGTCTCCAAACTGGTCTTCTTTTGTTCATGCTCTCAACTCACATGACATGTTACATGAGAGGGTGTTAGAAATTTATTACTCTGTACACTATGTAGGACAGAAGCAGAGAAGCTACAGACAAGTAGAATGGAGTAGTTATTTAAGCACTTGATAAGACTTGAATTAAAGCAACAGTTTTAGTTTGTAGAGGAATAGTTTTGAACAGTGATAGTGAAACTTTTGGAGCTTTCCAAGATAATAAATAGCCCACTGCTGTACATGTGCCAGAGGCTCACCACCACTGGTTTAGAAGACATAAATACAACCTGGCCATGGCACGTAAAAGAAAGGAAGCAAAACAATCATTCCTAGATTTCTACTTCCATTGGCTGACTGGATATTGATGGTACACCATTTATTAGGGCAAAGAACATAGCATAAGGAATCAGGAGTAGTCTGCTGAAGGATATGCTACACTTAATCCATTTATGAGAAATACAGGTCATGCCATTTTAGTAGAAAATCAGATGAACAAATCTGTTCATCAAGGAGATCTGGAAAATAGATACAATACTAGATAAAGTTCTTTTTTGTTTGTTTGGTTGTTTCTTTTGAGACAAGGTCTCGTTGCATAGTTCAGGCTGGGGTTAAACTCCCTATGTAGCCCAGGCTGGCCTTAAACTCATAGTGATCCTGCCTCAGCTTCCTGAGTGCTGGGATCATAGGTGTGAGACACTATGCATGGCCTAAATAAAGCTCATTTAAGTCAACATACAGTATGGCACTTAGATACCAGGTCCTGTATTAGATACAAATGATACACAGTCCCTTCCAAGCCACATATGGAAATATCAAGATTGGTGAAGATATCATCACAAACAAACAAACATGAGTTTAAATAAAAGAGTCAGAAAAGATTGAGGTTGATTTTTCAAGAGAACAATGAATACTCCCTAGGAAACATGGGTAAAACAGACAGATATTCATAAGTAAAATAAATTATGACATAATCCTTTCAAATCAAATGGAATCTGGTGAGCAGCCTCAGACATAATATCTGTGGGTTAATCCTTAATGAGTTCAGAGCTGATGTGTTATTAGAAGGTGGGGCCTGATTAGAGCAAGTGAATGACTGAAAATGCACCTTTAAAGGGTATATCTATGGCTCTTCCTTCTTTCTTTGTTTCATGGTTGCATGTGTCCAGCAGCTTTTCTCTACTAGACCCTTCTAGTGTGCCATTTCTGCTTGGAGCCAGCTAATCATAAACTGAACCCTCTGAAACCATAAGCCAAAATAAACCTCTCTTTTAAATTGTGCTTCCAGTTATTCTGTTCCAGCAACAAGAAATCTAACTACTGGCAGGAAAGTGGGTTATGGTCACGGGACTAGAGATAGCATTATGGACCACAACTTGCATAATTACAGAGGTTCTCATAATACATGTAAGGTATTGAAGTTTTCCTTATATAACAGGTTTAACAGATAAGAGAAATGGGAAAAAGGATAGAAAATCCATCAGCATCAAACTTTATTGGTAAATGCTTAAAATAAATGGGCTGTGTGCTATATATCAATTTTCTATTCAAATGAGGTCTTATGATGGGAATTATCCATTGTACAGAAAAGAAAAGAAACTACCAGCAACTTCCAAACCCTATCTGTGCCAAGTACCAAATCTAGAAGCCCACTGTTCCTTCAAGGATAAGAAACAAAACCCAACAGGAAGTCCATGGAAAAATGCTATAATAATTGAAAAAGGTATAACTTTTAGAAATAATTATAGAAAACAAAAAAACTGTATTAATTTACAGAATAGAAAACAGATACTACAATGAAGAAGGAAAAATAAGAACACAATTGAGAAGCATGAGCAATCTGGTACCAATGCCCATTGCAGAAGATGAGTATGTGACAAGAGATCAAAAAGATCTAGAAAGCCTAAAAGACATTTGCCAAAACCTGCCTGTTACAGAAAAAGTTTGCGAACCTCTGCTTGTGTCTTCTTGCTCTTTACTTATACTGATCTTCTTAGCTTAAGAGATCAAATAAATGCACCCATTTATTTTGTAACAAGTTAATAAAGCACTATAATCTTCCAATCAAGTAAATATCATATTTTTATCACACTAAGCTTGTTGCAACTAACATATTTGAGTTCAATATTCTTTTTGGTATGAGACAGATTTAAACTTACTGTATATGCTGTCATCTTACCTACCTATTTGTGGTTAGAAGAGCCAGGCTATGAATATCTTTTTTATCACTTGCTTTTTTATGCAGTTCATCAATGTAATCCATAAGTTTCTTTTCAGTTTGTTCAGCTTTCCACCTCATTTCTCTCTCTTGGTCCAGCTGTTCAACTAGGGACTGAAAAAAACTTGTGTGAAGCCAGAAAAGTTACCTAACTTATTATCTCCTTTTTCAGTTATATTTGGAAATATCAATATCTATTTCAAACAGCCTTGTGAGAATTAAATTAATAGAAGTAAAACATAACAGTGTCTGGCACTTTGTATCTATACAATAAATGCTAGCTGCTATTATTACTGCCACAATGATAGTTATCACTTTTCTCAATATTCAGTCCCCATAGATAAGCATAAGGAGAAGAAAATAGTAAGAAGACCAGCACTGAAGCAACAAGGCAATTCTGTTACTGGAAAGCAAGGTACACAACACAATCCAAAGGCCAGTCAGTATTCCAACAAGTAAAATAACAGCAAGTTAATGAAAAATGTAAATTAACAAATTAACACCTACTAAAAATTCCCAACAACATGAGAACTGTTCAAGTAAATACTGAGTAAGTTTTAAATTTCTGAACACCTCTTAATTTTTGTCTAAAATTGGGTTTCAGGTCAGTCCATGAAAACCTGGAAATTATAAGTGACATTCTTTCGAGCATGTGTAAAAGTAGATCTTTGAGAAAATCTGTACATTTCCTGACTGCCAAAAAAGCTAGAAACTATCACTTTAAGAAATAAGAATTGTAAGCTTTATTTATTTATTGGTTTTTTGAGACAGGATGTTGCTTTGCCATTCAAACTGGGCTTGACCTCACTAAGTAGCCCATGCTGGCCTTGAACTCTTGGTAATTCTCCTGCCTCCGGCCTCTCAAGTGCTGGAATTAACAGGCATGTACCACCACACCTAACATCAAATAGAAACACTAACACCGTTTCTCCTTCCTTAAACTTGTAGCAAATCGGACCTTCATTTAAATCTGATCTTCAATGTGTCATTTCTACTCCTTTAAAAATTACAAAAAAGGAGATTATACAAAATCTAGAAATCAGGAAAAAGAAAAATACTTTTTGCCCACAAAAATATGCCTTAATTTTAGACTCTAAGCTTAAAACTAACATTATAAAGTTTTAAAAATCTTTAAAATCATACCCTGTAAGTGTTGTCTTCTGAGCCACTTTTGTCTATGTTAGCAATTTCATTCTTTCGGTCTTCTGATTCTTGTAATGTATTACAATTTGCTGAAGATGAGCTTATGTATAAATCCTTAAAATAAGGTTGTTTCATTTTCCGATTACAACTGCAAAGAATAAAACATACAAAATAGTTCAAAGTAAAGTACATTATTTACACTGCTCTCTAGCAATATTTTTACTAATTACAGAAATAGCTTTTTAGAAAAAGGATGCTAAACAGAATAAAATTTGAAAAAATATCATGAATGTTTTGCCAGGTTGTGATGGCTCATGCTTGTAATCCCAAGCACTTGGGAGGCTGAGGCAGGACTGCCATGAGTTCAAGGCAGCCTGGGCCACTTAGTGAGTTCAAAGCCAACCTGAACTATGTAGTGAGACCCTGTCTGAAAACAAAACAAGACTCATGAATTTTATAATGATGTGCTATGCTGATGAATAATAAGAACCTCAAAATTTTAAAACAAATCGCTAAGTGGAAGTACTCAATATATTCAGATGGAGTAGACTTCTTGGATATATCAGAATTTCAAAACAATATTGTCAGTACTTTGGACAATGGTAAGATGACACATAAGAACTGGAAAAATGGTAAATATAGTAATTACATTTAAAATTGATACATAATAGGGAAAACAGATTATGTCACTAGCCAGAGACTAAAGAAATTTCAGGGTATGTCCTGACTACAATTAAACTGAATGAGTATATAAATAACAGTATGATCAGATGGCTATGAAAAAGTTAAAATAATAATACAGTTTTAAAAAGGAGAATCACACAGGTGAAAAGCTGATTGTACACACCCCAGAGTACAATAATATCTGAAAAACTATCATGATGATCTCAACTGTGAAAGTACAGACATCAGTCTCCCTTACCCTGATGGCATTAAACACAATCATCTTATTAACCTTTTGTCTCACTCTAACAAGGGCTTGGTTTCCCATCTATATCTGCCTAAAGACATAGAAAGTCTAGCCATGGAAACTCAAGTATATCAGTCTTATTTTCCACAGTAAAAGAATGCAGTGAAATTATGGATTTATACATGAATTTCTCATCTTTGGCAGTGACACAAAGAAAGATCCTTGGTAAGTGTACAGTCATCTCTCAGCTTCTGCAAAAATTGATTTTAGGGTACCTCAGATACAAAATCCATAGATGCCCAAGACCCTTATACAAAATGATGTAACAGTCACATATAACCTACACACATCCTTAAGTATACTTTAAATAATCTCTGAATTACTGATAATACTCAATACAATGTAAATACTATATAAATAGTTATTACATGGTATTGTTCAGAGAATACCCACAAGAAAGGAGCTGTACATGTTCATATACAGCAACCACTACAAGACTAATGTAACAATTAACTTTCTTTTCAAACATTTTTGATTAGCAACTGGTTGAAACCATGAATAGAGAACCAAATCACAGTTGATAAGGCTGAAAAGGATTACTTTTGATGTTAGTAAAGTGATATATTTATCACAATGAGACAGTTTAAGGAACAAGCCAAATTAATTTCTGTGTTCCTTTACTTGGAATCCCATTCCTTCCTCTTCCTCTCTCCTCTCCTCTCTTGTACTATGGATTGAACCCAAGGTCATCACTCTGAAAGGTATCCCCAGGCCTTTTTTACAATCAGGCAGGGTCTCTCTAAATTGCACCAATTAGACTCAAACTGTGACCTCCTGGTTTAGCCTCTAGAGTTGCTGGGATTATAGGTATGTGCAACTGAACTTGGCTGCTTATTTGAATTCTAAAACCCACATAAGTACCTTCCAAAAGCGCTGTTGTTTTTATTGTGGTGCCTAATACTTTGCATAGTTCTGGCATAATATGGAATTTTTGATCTTCTAGGAACTTTTCTGATGCATTCTTTTCTGTTTCCATAGTCACTTTCAGAAGTTATATCTGTGTCTCTTTTTGGTCTGAGGTCTTTCTCAGGAACATTATCTATTAAAGAATTACAAGTCTAGAATAAAAAAAAAATTGTTAAAAGTACATTCAGCATAAAAACTAAAACGAAATATTTTATAAATATAAAAAATTTTTATAAGATTCAGGGTTAATAAACTACTTGTGTTTGAAATTAAAGAATTCATCTTCTGGCAGCACAAGCAAGCTTCTACCAGTTTGATTCCCTTACAGATAATAATTACAAACTCTGGGAAGATACAAACAAAACAAAACCTGAACAAAAACCATCTGAAAGCCTTGGAAAGTGAACAACAGTAGGATTACTCTAGATAGGTGACACTTAGAATGGGGTGTTTCTGTTCTTATGGGCTTTACCCTCTCAGTCACACTGCATCACAATCAGTAACATTCAGGCAGTCTAAACGTCCAGTAGGAAAACACAGACTTTTGGGAATGAAGAACCAAAAGAGAAGCATGGAGCAGACTATAAACAACTCGCTAAAGCACATAGGCAGTAAAATGAAATCTGAACTTCTGCTTAAGGGAAAGATCAGTTTAAGGCAAATCAAATTAAATGCTTGCTAAAAACAAAACTGTCATTGTTTCTGCAGGATCATAAGAACCTGGAGTTACCGCCATATAACACTGAAGATGCCCAGCATGTATTCTAATATTACTCACCATAAAAAACTGACCTATCTTGAAGAGGAAAGGCAAATATTGCAGATTAAATTTGAGATAACTCAAATGTTTGAATTAGAAGACAATAACTTTAAAACAGTGATTATAATTTTATCATTGATGAGATAAGAAGAAAATATGTCTGTCACAAATGATAAAACAGCCCAGAAAGAGAATTAAAACTGAAAATGCTACAATTAAAACTATATAATATGTAAAGTAAAAACTAGCTAGGATTACTACCAGCAGAATGAGAGGCAAAATAGAACTCGGAGAAAGTAGAAATTATTCAGTACAATCAATACAGACAAAAGCTGATAAATGTAAAAAGGCTTGGGGAATGGTGAGGCAGTATCAAAAAAGAGCAATCTGAAAAAAAAATAAAAATAACAAAAGAGAGAAAGAAGCAGAAAACATATTTGAAGAAACTATATCCAAAGTCTTTAAATTGGGTGAAGACATAAATTATTTACATATTCAAGAAACTCAAACCCCAAGCTATATATACCTGTGCCTTAAGGATAATTTTTTTATATATAAAAAATCCTTAAGGCACAGGTAGCCAAACTGATACAAACTGCTTTTTAAAAACCAAAAACCAATAAATTCTTGAAAACAGCTAAAGCAAAATGATACTACTATATCAAAAAATAAAGGAAGTAATGAAAGAGAAGAAAATGATCAACCTGTAATTCTTTGCCCAACAAAGTGTGCCTCAAGGGTCAATTCATTAAAAAGACTAAGTAGTCATAAATGCGTCTATGTTTAATAAGACAGATTCAAAGCCTAAGAAGCAAATGCTGAAAGACAAAAACCGACAAATCCACAATCAGTTAGATATTTTAATATCACTCATGCAGCAACTGATAGAAATAGATCAGTAATAAAAACAAAATAGAAGCCCCACAATCAAAAACTAAGAATCAGCAACTGACACAACCAGATAGAAAATTAACAAAAATATGGATTACTTGAAAATACTATCAAATATCCTCACTTAACAACTGTGGAAAATATATTATTTATAAAACCACAAAGAATATCCACATAAACCCTATGCTGGGAAATTAAATAAGTTTCAATACGTTAAAAAAGACTGAAATTCAGATATGTTCTCTGAACAAAATAAAAATCAAATACAACATACTGATTGAAGCAAAAATATGTGAAAAGATATTTCTAAATAATCCTTAGATCAAAAAAATTGTAAAGAAAAATTAGAAAATACTTCCAAACAATAATGAAAACCTCAAATTTTGTAGAATGCAGGTAATGGAATAATAATAAGAAAATATATTGCTTTAAATGACTAGAAGATAGGTCTAAAATGAAATGACCTCAGTCTTTATCAATAAACTAGAAAATGAAGAGCAAAGTAAATTAAAAGTAAATAGAATAAAAAGCAGAAATAGAAAATATAGAAAACAAGAGACAAAGGAAAAAGTTCTCTAAAATGATCAACAAAAACCTTACGTAAACTGACAGGGGCGGCAGGGGTGACAGCGTAGACAGAAGGAAGCAACATAGCCTGCCAGGATCTGTAATGAAAGAGATTTCATTACAGTCTACAGAAATGGGGAAAAAAAAAAAAACAGGAAGTATTAACAGTCTTATGCTAATAATTTATGAAAAGGAAATATTAGTTGAAAAATACAATTTCAAATGCTGATAGGAAAAAAAGAGCACAATACTAGATCTTATAATTTGTAAAGTTATTTGATACCCAAGAAATCCAATGAAAAGCCTTTCAACAAATGGTGCTACAATAACTGAATATTCATTTGGAAAAAAAGAGTGAACTTTAACTCCTATCATATAGACAGACCTAATTACAAAAGTATGTTGTAAAACTTTTAGAGGATATATGAACACACAAAACAGTAAACATACAAGAAAATGTGAGAAATTAAGACTTTGAAAATTAAAGACTGTTGCTGATAAAATACTGTTAAGGAAATAAAATATGTGTACCACAGACTGCAATATTCACATAAGATGTATTTGATAAAATACTAGCACCTAGGACATATTAATAAATGTCTACAATCTGGTAATAAATAATCCAATAAAAATGGACAAAAATTTTAAAGCCATTTAATAAAATATATGAATATTTAATGAGCATGAGAAAAAAATGCTCAATAGCATTAATCATTATTCAAATTGCAAATTAAAATTAAAGTGAACACAAACTTAAAATAACCTAGTAGTTATTACATCAATAAGATAATGATATAGTCATACAAGGAATACCATTTATAAATAAAAAACTATTGATACACATACAGGTTAATATCAAAAAGATCATGCTGCATGAAAGCCTTATAAGAAAGAGTACATATTAAATAATTCTGTTTTTATTAAGCTCTAGGACAGGGATGGTGAACCTTACAGCTTTCAATGACCTAACACCCCACTGGGCCACGTACCACAGGTTCACCACCACTGCTCTGTAACAACTATTAATTATCTGTGGTAGGAAAAATAATCAAGAAAGTGATTTTCATCTGAAATGGCATGGGAGGACTGGTTGTGGGAAGGAACATAAAAGAACACTCTAATAATAATGCTCATCTTCATAGTGTGGGTACTGTGCATGAACCAATTCATGAAATAGGCCTGTATTTTAAATCAAAAGAAAACTCAAGAAATACTAACTCTAGTTAATGCTTTATTATTTAAGGAGAATTATACTGGTGTTTAAATTCACTTTAAATTGTAACATAAGACAGTGGTAGACAAATATAGTAGACTGATAGATGTATATGATGAAATAAGTGTAGTAAAATGTTTAGTATTGAGTTGGTGAGTATTTGGTGTCTACTAAAAAACTTTCTTTATGGATGAAAATATTTAAAACACAGTATCAGGTAAAGAAATAAAAGCAAAACAGCTCTTCTGACATAGAATTCCAGAACTCAGTGGCACAATTAGGATTTTAAATCCTATGGTTAAGAAAAACAAATGTTTTTATTGTAGGATAGCACTGTAACTTCATAATGACTACTTCTGAAATAAAATCATTTGTTTCAAATAGCATATTTCCTTTTTTTTTTTTTTAATTAAGGCAGTAAATAAGAGGCCATTTGCTGAAACATTTTTAATATGCACAGCATTACATCACTTTTCCCCAGATAGTTAGCCTGGTATTCTTGGTTAACAGAGGAGGAAGATTATCAGAATAACTGATTAAGAAGTATGAGTGGGAATATATAATATTAAATATAAGTGGGTATCAGATTTGGGGTTAAATTCAAGTTTGTCTTACTAATAAAGTACTCCTAGGTAAATGACTTATAGAAAGTCCTGGATTTCTTTTTTATTTAACAAGGACAACAGTATATTAATCACTATTTACTTTAGTGGTTTGTCACAAGAGTGAAATAAGAATATCCTAAGTGATATTAGTTTACTTCACTTTTAAGCTATTAAGCTCAAATGTAAATTCTAACATTAGTAGAAGAGTTAGTTATTAGACAAAATGAAAGATGAAATCTGAGGATGAGATTAAAAATTTTCATGTAGTATCAATGTTATCAAAGAATGTGTAAGCCAGCATTCCTCCCCCAGTCCAATTACTATATACCTACATGGCTCAGACTAAAACCTCTAGGTATTTCTGATGCACAGAATCTTCAACATCTTATTGATTCTCAATTGCCTAAGGCAGTTTTTTTGTTTATTCAGTACTATTAGTGTAATACATGTAATAGTTTAGGATTATTACAAACCCACTGAATCATAGCTAATGCATGAGCAGTTTTTACCACTTCCAGCTCCTTATTTTTGAGAAAAAAAATAAGCATCAAAATCTTGTTACAAATTTTAATTCAACTTGATACTGAACAGTCTTTCTGGCCAATATCTGACAATGAGGCAGAAGGCAAACAAAATAATCCATTGCATCTAGGGAAGTACAGCATTCAAGGGGAGGAGTCCACTATGGGTCAGTGTAAGAATGCTGCACTGAGGGATAGGGACTTCAACAGAAATAAATCCTATGCACTGTAGTTCACAGATTTCAAAAAGCAAAAAACAAGTAGCAGTTGCAAAAAGTGATTAAGAGTTCAGGAAAGTAGTGATTAATTAGGTGATGTGTTGGAATTTCAATATGAAACAGGAACTATGTAAATTTACTTTGCCATCCTATTGTAGGCCAAAGTCATCCAGGTATCTTGTGGAGCTTATTAATATTTACATAAAAGGGGAGTAGATAAAGATAATGTGAAGTACTGCACGTCAAAACACAAATATTACGTAACACAGATGTGAAGTAACAGGGAAAATGAGTAAGAAATGTATGCTATATTTTGTCCCCTTTCTTACTACTACTGCTGCACAGAATCCTATTTCTGTAAAATGAAACAAAAATACATGCCTTGATATATTCAATATGGACTGTTTCTGCTTGGGTTGCTTGTACATAATTTTTATATTTTAACTACTTTTTCTTAATAAATACATATTGAGCTTTAGAAAAACAGAATGAAGTTACTTCATTGAGAAGCTGTAAAATTTGATTGTTTAATTTCTGAAGTTGCATCTCATTCTGAAAATTGCTTTCATGATTAATTTTCTCTGGCTCAGAAGATGGACATACAGATAAACATGATGTCAAAACAGTATCTGCTGGTATACTTGCAAACTTCTCCAAGGAGGGTAACTCTTCAATGAATGGTGTCACAACTGGCACATTTTCAATAATCTATGACACAAGAAAATCCAAAATCTTTAAAAATTTACCTTCATTTATTAATTAAAATTTGAAGTTTTTTTTAATAACAGAAAAATGTCCAATACTATACCTCATCTTCACTTATATTTAAGGGAGAATCAGAAGAAGCTAAGTTATCCAAAAGGCCTTCTAAGCACTGAAGGCGTGATGAATTTACATCTTCCAAATTTACTGGTTCACCAAATATGTTCTTGCAATCTAGGATTCTAAGCTGTGGCAAAGTTTGAAGAATAATTTCTCTGTATCCTTGGAAACAAATCATTCAAAATGAAAATTTAGAGACAAGAGAAAAGCTTATTTTGAAGTAAACTAAGTTATTGGATATGTCACCTGAATGATAAAATTATTCTGAGAAAGCAACAAATCAACTTGTCATAAATAGTACTTATTCAACTTTTTCAGTATGTAATCATTAAAAACAAAAGAAATAGAACATTCCCTCACCCTTTCAAATACTGTAAACCTGATGAAGATCTGAAAGTTAAAAATTATCTCTGTTCTGAACAAGTACTTTAAAGCTGAAAATGCATGGAACCAGCAGCAATTTATCCTGGGATGAAAGCTAAACATGTCTTTTGCTTATTTTTAATATATATAAAATCATAAATACCATAAATATAAATCAAGATTTTTAAAGATATGTTCAAAGTATCAGAATTTCCCAAGTGAGGATTTCGTACAATAAGCATTAGTAAAACATCTCTCTTTCCCTCCTTAATTACAAATTAACTAATTACTAAGATATGTGACCTATGAAGTACTTAAAATAATTTATTTTATTTTCCCTAAAAACAGTTAAACATGAGAAATGTGATATATTAAAACCTGATATATTAACATCAATTTGGTGTTCAGTCAAATAAAAGAACTTCAGTTTTGCTCAACTGTAATTCTGAAATTTTCTAATCATTATCAATAAAGTTGTTGAAGAAAATCCAAAAAGAGGAAATCTTGCAAATCAGAACTAGAAATTTTGAGAGAAGTAATCTCAGCAATAAATTTCCCTTCAATTCTAGAGAGAAGGGACTGAACTGAAAGAAGTACCTAATTTAAAAAAATGAAAAAAACCAAAAACTCAAACTATAGAAACTTAAAAGTTCTTAAGACAAGATTGCCAGAAAATAAAAATACATTTTCTGTGAAATAATCAACAGACTAAAAAGCTACAAAAAAACCTCTCATAGTTGCATATAAATGACACAATGGAGTCTCTATAGCCAGTTCATACCCAAGCAGATATACAGAAGGCTTACTTATATTCCTTATGTCTCTTTCCTGTTTAGTTAAGCAGTATAACTGAGTTCTAGGAACAGCAGTCTGGTCTGTTTTATCTTTTTGTTAACTTTACTGATTTTGAATTAGATCAGATGGATACACACACATATATACATATATACTTTATGTATTAATGTCATAACCACACGATATAAAGTCCAAAGTTATGTAGTATACTTTTCCCCAACATTTGCTGATCTCCAGCTACAGAGCTCCCTTCCAGGAAGTTAGTCAGTGCTACTAGTCTTTTTGTATTTTCAGGATGTTTAATTTTATCCAAACAGATGTATGTAATATATATTATATAAAGATACATACAAACAAAGGGGATGGATTAGTTTTTTTTTTCATGCAAATAGTAGCCTGTTTTCTTCTCTTTTAGTATATTGTATCTTGGAGATAACTGACCATAAGTAGGTAAAGAAATTTCTATATTCTTTTTTATAACTATATAGTATTATACTATTAGTATTAAAATGTAATTTTGATGCATTCATTTATCAAATATAAAACTATCCAACGGGAGAAATATTGATCTGTTTATCCTGTGTTTATCGTTTCACAGCAATCTTTTTTTATAATCATGTTTTTTTTTAAAGGCATAATAAAATACTGCAAGGCTGAAGAAAAAATAAAAGATCACAAATTGCTATAAAATATATTAAATGTTCATACCTGGTTCATGACATACAGGATTACCTTCTCCATCTTTCTCCAAAATAAGATTGGTCAAGAAGTGCAATCCTACCATACACTGAAGTAAGTGATGGATACTGCCTATACAATTGCCATGCAGATCAATATATCTAAGTTTATACTTAAGTCCATGAAGGGGCATCAACCCTGCAAACAGGAAAGAGAAATTCCTTTTGAGACAAAGGGAGTAGTATTCATAAGACTTTATTGTGAATAAACACAGTATCAATAAAGTCAAATGTTGTTTTGAAGAAACATGTGGTTAGCATCTCCATAAGGCTTTAGCCCGTGAGATGCTTGGTCTCTGAGTCTCAATAAAGTACAACACCCGCAGAGCACAGCACAGAACTGCAGAACACAATGCAACACATGACCTCCCTAGGTCAGCGTATACACTTATATGAGCAGAAGCACAAAGCAATGATTTTAGGCTCTCTCAGCACATCATTTTAAATTCATAAACACAAGAAAATACACTTTAGTTTTGTTGATTTGAACATAAAATAAACACAAGTAACACTCCTTTTAATTCACTGCTAACACTCCTTTTAATTCCCTGGTAATACTGCTGCCTACCAATATTTTGGAGCACACAATGGTTGTCCTGGGTAAGTCCTGTGTACACAGCCAATGTGCCCCATAGGCGCTTGCAGGTTTTTTTACTGCCTCAGAACTTTCTTAAAAATGGAAGAAGCTTGTGAAGCTTTGAAGAGAGTTAACACCTCCAGGAGCTCTCCTCTATTGAAAGGTACTTGTTAATGGTGAAGCCCCCCTCCTCTTTTTTTGTTTTTGAGACAGAGTTTTGCTACACAGCTCAGACTGGCCTTGAACTAACTATGTAGTCCAGATTGGGCTTGAATTCACTATGTTCTCCAGGCTGGTCTTGAAACCATGGCAATCATCTTGTCTCAGCCTTCCATGTGTTGGGATTACAGGTGTGCACCAGCATGCCCAGCCTGAAGGCTCTTTTTTTAGAAAGACTATTCTGAGGTGCATTCTACATTGTACCCCAGGGAGGATTTCATAACTTTGCTGAGTTTAGCATTCTCCATTCTTTACTTATTTTTCTCTTCAATTTCTTCAACTTGACTGGGATATTTTTTTCTCCTTAATGTTGTTTAATTAACCTTTACTCATTTTTCTGCCATATCTTTAGACAAATCTTTGACCATCTCTGTGAGGTCTAATTTTTACACATTCACAGATTGTTACACATTCCCATAACACTCAGTAATTCTCCCTAACCATCTCATTTTTAGCAATTGTATTAGTATGTGTGAGGTACATATTTATATTTGTGTGGGAAGCTGGTATAGAATATATTTTAATTCCTGTTTTCATCTCCTTTTTTCCCCTTTGCTCCTCTCTCCATCTCTTGGTTCCCATCCTTTTGTTTTTGTACGTTTACATTCCTTGTGTGGAATTGGTACATGTACATAACACACAGCCACCTCATTTTAAGTCCTTGTTTTATGTTACTAGCTCTTTTTCTTCTGTTTCAGCTTTATGATTCTCTTATGTGTCAATTTTATAATATCCCACAGCTCATTCCTAGGTCTCTTTTCTACTAACTTAAGACTCTCCTAGTTTCATGGCTACAAACACCTTTCTGTGATTTTTTAACTGTCAAATCTGTAATTCTAACCATGACATCTCAACTCATCCTACCCTAAATTGCAGATGATATGCATACATACACATATTCAATAGTATTTTCAAACTTAAAGGATCTTTATTTTACATCCTCTGTCTCTATACCTGCTACTCTCCCAATCTTTCTCATGTCAATCAACAGTACCATTATTCACTTGTAAGTCTAAAGAAAACTTGTAACTATCTTTGATTTTGCTTTCCTTTACTTCTTTTCTTATCCAACTGAAATCTATTTTTTTACTTGGAAGATATGATTTTTAGAAACATAAATTATGTTGGGCATAGTGGTGCATCTGTAATCCCAGCACTCTGGGGGTAGGGATGCTGGAGTAGAAGGATCATGGTGCAGGTACTGAGGCAGGAGCATCATAAGTATGAGACCAGCCTCACCAACTCAGCAAGATTCTGCCTGTCTCAAAACAGAAAATAAAAATGCTGGAGAATTAGCTCAGTGTGAAGGACCTAGGTTCAAAGCCTAGTATTACAAAACCAAACCAAACCAAACCAAACCAAACCAAACCCCCAAAACTAATCATATCATGTAGCTGTGTAATGCTAATGACTTCCCGCTGTCATTAGAGTAAAATGTCATTAGAATAAAATATAACTCCTTATCCTGATTATAAAGCTATATTGACCTATCTTCAATCTACTTTTCTCTCCCTTTGCTTAGCACACTATCCCATTTGCTATGCATATGAGCTTTCTTTTTTACTTGAAAAGCTTGACCTTTCCTGTCTATATACTATTAACACAGAAGTTACTTATTGAAGTATTTATGAACATAAAACATTTTAATGTTCTAAGAATGATCTATTTTCTAAGAATGCTCTATGCTGGGTTGCACCCTTTCTTCATAGACTATGGTATTTAGTTATTAAAGTTCATCCCTATTAGGTATAGAGTTTGGTATGTTCTGGCAAGTACATACAGTTCTATACTAACTACTACTACAACTGAAATATCACAGAACATTTTCATCATTCTCAAACAAAGGTTCCCTTATGTTTTTAAGTAATGAGCCTTCTCTTCCCATTTCTAGTCTTTGGCAATCAATAATCTGATTTTTCTCTTGCTAAATTTGCCTTCATCAAAATGTCATACAAATGAAACCAATTCAAGCAGCCCTTTGTGACTGGCTCCTTTCATTTGGCATAATTCTATTTAGATTGTTTATGTATGTATAATTATTCATTCCTTTTTAGTTCCAAGTAGTATTCTATTATATGGATGTTTCACAACTTAGCTTTCTGTCACTGTGAAAAAATGTATAATCAATTAATTTATTCTGGATCAGTTTCAGAGGTTCCAGTCCATAGTTTCTTGGCCTCATTGTCTTGGGCTATGGTGGCATGGTCCCTCATAGTTGGAACACATGGTGCAGGGAGCCTATTGTTATGGTACTGGGAAGCAAAGACAGAAAGGGGCCAGGGTTCCAATATTCCTCTCAAGGGTGTTCTCCTCTCACTGACCTAACTTCCTCCACCCAGGACCCACCACCTACGGGTTCTACTAGCTCCCAGTAAGTCAGCTGTAAGTCAGCCTTTAGCATACAGGCTTGGGACAGACATTAAAGTTCCAAATCATAATACCAGTTGCTGGATATATGAGTTGATTCCAGTTTTTAAATTAGGAACAATCATGTAAATGTGACCACATAAAATGCCATATAATCACATACAGATGTTTTTGTGGATACATCCTCTCTTGGATAAAAGAAACTTCTAAACTCTTTTTCAAAGTGATTGTACAATTTTAAATTCTATTAGCAATTTTAGTTGCCTTACAATCTTAGCAGCACTTCATCAGTTTTAAAATTTTAATTATTCTAGATGTGAGGTGCTATCTTACTGTAGTTTTAATTTGCATTTTGTAATCATTAAGGATGCTGAACATTTTTCTTACAAATGTGCTTCTTTGTGTACCTTCTTGGCAAGGTAATTATTCAAATCTTTGGCTTGTGGGAATGTGATGGTTGACATGATTCTATGTTTTTCTTCTCCAACTATAATGTAAGTCTTGTTATAGTTAAGACCTTATTTGTTTATAATCATTGGCTCTTTTCATCACTAAATAACTATGTTTTTGATAATCGATCTGTGACAAGTATCTGTTGAATGAATGGGCTATCTTAGTCATATTATATCTTCAGATAAGAAAACTGTATCCAAAGAATAAAATATCTTGCTCAATATTGCACAACAGCAACAGAGATAGACTGAGCCTCATATGTTTATGCTTTGTAGAGGTAAAAGGATTTAAAAAGTTAAAATACAATTGCCACTTCAGCTTAAGGGTATAGACTAGGCCCTTTTATTTTTTCTATGCAAAGTAAATAGAGAGGCAATATTTTCCTAGTGGGGAAGAAAAATAAGCCACAGAGCAATAGTATTTCAAATATTGACAAAAATTGTAAAGATTGTGGAATTTTGGTAGTTCTAAGATAATTCTAAAAATAGTCATGAAACTTTTTGTCAGTTGTATCATTTTAATCAATTAATAATTACCAATTTTTAACTCTTTAAATAGAAAAAATAATTTTATTGATTCTCAATTTGTAAGTCTTTAGAATGTTACAAACTTACACTGTTCAACAGATTAGCCACTAGTTACATGTTTGGGTTTTTATAGTTAAATTAAAACAAAACTGAGTAAAATTAAAGATGCAAGCCTTGTGTGGTGGTACAGGCTTATAATTAAACGACTCTGGGTGGCTAAAGCAGGAGGATCACAAGTTTGAGCCAAGGTTGGGGAACTTAGACCTTGGCAAAAAATAAAAAATGAAAAAAAGGACTGGCAACTGGGTATGTAGCTCAGTGTGAAACTCCCAGTGCTGACCCCTTTCTCACATAAAATCAGTCCCAAAGTTGCACTAGCCATACTTAAGTGCTCAAAACCATATTTGGTTACTGGCTGCAATATGACAGCACAAATGTAAAACATTTTCATCACTATAAAAAGCTCTACTGACATTCTTCCTACCATATAATAGCATACTGACTACCTAAAATTAAAAAATTATTCCACTAAGGTAGGATCTTCTTATCCAAACTTTTTTTTGCTATTGACCGCTCTAGACTTTATTTCTATTTTTAACTCAGATTTAGACAGTAACAAAAAAAAGAATCATGACTGAAGCACATTCTCTAGATAAGATCCTTGATCAAATTTGGTTTGGAGGTTTCTACCATGCTGTGCTAACCTACTGCATGTTGTAAATATTCAGCATTAAAAAATATAAGCACAGATACTCACCACTGAGATCATTTATATGGTTATAAGACAAATTCAGTCTAGTCAGATTAGTTAGTGCTTCAAGTCCTAGAAATAAAATAAGGTAAATTAAAATATAGCTGTTAGAGGATGTAAAGAATCAGAGAAAAATAGCATTTCAACAGGACTTTGTACTGTTTCAAAGCAAATTTAGACTGGTAACAGTCAAATAAATTTTATTGATAATTAAGGTTTTTTTTTTTGGTTCCAAGGACCAAACTCATGAACTTGCGCTTGCCAGGCAGGTGCTTACAAAGCTGAGCTAAATCTCTGGCCCTTAAGTTTTTAAAAAATTGCTACCTTTCTGAAAGCAAATTTTTGTATAAATAGTCTTGTAGTCAGTTTCCAAAAGTTTATGATAATATTCTATTTAGGGAAAAACAAACACAAAGCATCTTCTTTATGCAAAGTATTATATGAAAATCACAAACCTTCTATTCTTGTAATCAAATTGCAGGACAAATTTAAAGTGCGTAGTTTTTTCAGTGTGCTTAGCCCTTCGATTTGACTTATTTGATTAGATGACAGATCTAAATGTCGTAAATTCCAAACATGATCAATTGCTTTAATCTTGGAGATGTTATTGCAGTGAAGGTTGACGGCATGAAGAGTTGAATGTAAAGATAGCTCTGATATGCTAAAAAAGAAAATATACATTATAAAAACAGATTTCTAAATCTTAAAATTAATCAGATAGCATGTAGATAATAAACAACAGTCATATTCTCTTCTTTCTTAAATGAAATCCTTCCTGTTTTTGCCTTGAAATGTCTCATAAATCACAATGATTCTCACCATGCGAAACCAGTATTTTGGGTTAAACAAACACCAAAGTATTCAAAGAAGGTGGTTAAACCCAGACATTTTAAGTTCTTTGTGCAAAATCATCAACACAGAATGAAGGCAGTATTGTAGTACTGAAGAGTCAATGACTGAAAAGGCTCTGGAATCCTAACATCCCAGTTAAAGTCTGTACTTAGCTCCTTTTTTGTTGTTACTTGAACAAGTGGTAACCATTTTAAGCCTCAATTCCCTTATCTCATTTAATTCTCACAACTATAAGCAGCAGGTATTAGAAGGGTATTGGTTTATGGAAATGAACCTGTTGAGCTCTAGTAGTTGCAAATTTTTTCTCTTTAAAGTTTTTTTTTTGAAACAGGATCTCACTATGTAGTTCAGGCTATCTTTGAGCTCACTGTTGTTCAGGTTGGCTTTGAACTTGTGACAATCCTCCTGCCTCAGCTTAGGAGTGCTGGGATCACAGGCATGCCCACCGTAATAGGTGCAAAGATTTACAGTATGAATTTTTTTTACTGTCTATAATGGATCTTTAATACAGAATGTAGTTGATTTTCAAGAAAACTACAAATTATTGCTATTTGTAGTGACAGAGTCCGTCTTCCCCAATTCCAAGTTGGAATACATCTTCCCTGAATAAAACTCAATTTTTTTTTTTTTTGTACCAGGGATAGAACTCATTTATCTTGTGCGTACCAGGCAGGCGCTTATGCTGCTCAGCTAAATCCCTGGCCCCTACTCACTCAATTATTCATAACTGGAACCTCTCCTGTAGTTAGTACATCCAGGAACACAAACTACACTGCACACAGTTTAGAGGTACCAGATTGGAAGTAAAGACAAGAACGAGAACATGCAAGGTCATGGAAATCTGTGGGACGTTCTGTAGCATCTATGATAAAGGCTCCATGAACTCTAACTCTGGCAGTAAAAAAGCAATTGTAAATGTCAAACTAGCAACACCTCAAGGCGTCCCTTAGAAGCATTTGCTAATTACCTAGTTTTTGCCACTTACTGAATGCCTGCTTAGTGCCAGGTCTTATGTTTTTAACACACCCTCTTAATGTCAGCCATTTATTTTCTGATACACTGCTGCTCCTGGAATTAATATTATGCAGATATTGTTAGATAATGAAAAGATAACATTCAGGCAGTGACATTAGAAATGGGTCTGAATCTGAATTTAATGTTTCAAAGGCTGCATGAAATCAGAAAAACAGTTTAGATTCTCTTAAGTTTTCAGTTCTAAAACTTATGAGAAAAATTACCACCTTGCAAAATTGCTGTGAAGATTAACGATAATGTACACAGCGATGGCACTCAAGAAAACAGCAGTTATTATTGAATATAAATGCAAATATTCCTTTGCAAAACATCTTCCTAGGGTCATGTGCTAAATTTTGTATCAGGATTGAGAACATGCGACTCAATTATCATTAGTAAGATTCACTTACTACTGATAGTAGGTAGGGGCCAATCAGTAATGCAGAACCAAGAGCCTTGCATGCCAAATACAAATCCGGGCAAAATAAGAGGTAAAAGGGGAAATAAGATATGCACTTTCAAAAAGTATACAAATATAAGCATGATAGTGGTTTGCACAGAATTAAGCAAAGCCAATTAACAAGAAGCGGGCGCTCACTCCAAGGCTGCCAGAGATGCTACACCATCACTTTTTTCCTCCAGGGAAAAAGGCAAGAGAAAACCCAAGAGGATCCCAGCTTAAACACAAACAAAGTAACAAGCATGAAAAGCAGGAGCAGCGGAAGACCGCAGTTAGGCCTTCCAGAGCAAGTTTAAGGATTAGCAGAGCCCTGAGAATTGCGACAGGCGGCAAGAGCTCCTGGTGTCCCAGCGCCCTTTACCTCTGCAGGCCTTTGTCCATGAAACACACATCTCTGCAGCTGCAGTCGCCGTTCTCATTTTCGATTTCTCCCTCCGCCGCCGCCTCCATAGTACTGACAACTGGGGGCGGGATCTTAACCGGCGCCCAGCGCTGGGCGGGCCAGCCTTGAACACGCCTGCCCAAGCGCGGAAGTCCCCCGCGGGGGCGGGGCGAGGACGCTCCCTCCAACCGACGCTCCCGTACTTTCCCGCCCTTTCCGGTGTCGCAAAGCCGGAAGCCTGATCGGCCCCATTAAGACTTCTTACCCTTTTGCGGCATCTGCGGCGGTACTCTTGGGTTTGCCGTAGATCGCATCCTTAGCCTGTTGTGTAGGAGTTGGGGTTGAACCGGGTATGTGTCTGTGTTGTGTGTCCAGACTTCACTATGAGAGTATTTTCATGGTATTTTGGCTTTAGTTGCCTTTACGTATCTTACACATGTACGAGGCGTGATCTAACTACAGGGTGAATTTTAAATTTTAATTTACTACGCTAACAGTACATGCGTATTGCTCCTCCCACCCTACCCTAGTACTTGCTGTCTGGGAGTGCATTTATCTCACCGTTCCTGCCGCTTCCTGAAACATTTCTGGAAGTCTTTCATGAGTGTCTTCTGTTGCACTGTCATGGCTGCCTTGATGTCTCGAAACAATACAAAATGTTTACTTTTCATGTTCATTTTGACTTTGGAGAAGTACAAAAAATTTGCACAGTAAAATGGAGGAGTACACATTTTAATGAGAGAAATTGCCATAAACGGTTGGTCATTGAGGTGTATTCACCAAATACAGTGATTATTTAAAAAATTATTGTAGTATAAGCTACATTGCCATTAATTACTCACAAAATACTCTTTTTTTCAACTACATCTATTCAATTTTTGGCAATATATTTTTTCCTGTAATAAGTTTATTTATTTAAACATTCTCTGTATTTTTCAATCATCCTTTGTATAAATTGTTCCCTCACTGGCCATGCATATTGTGTTAATTCATTAAACGCTTGTGGAAGTACTTGCTCTGTGTCAGTCACTGTGGAAAGAAGAAAAAGATATAGCCCATTCTCATTCCTGGAAGCATTCATAATCCAATGGAACAAACAATGATACAACGTGATGAGTGCTGGGAAAAGCTCAGAGTTACCTAAGCCAATTGTAGAGTGATGTGGGTAGCACATAAATGTTCTAAGAGGAAACAATTGAGTAGTTTTGCTTGGGCAAGGAATTTTGGAAATGAATGGCATCATAAGTAGGAAAGCAAACCTGTACAAGACACTTCCTGCTAGGTCAATTCCTAAGCTATAGTAATATTTTAAAATGTAGACAAAAGATGTATGTTAAATCTGATCCTGTCACTACCCTGAATTAAAATCTTCAGTAGTAATCAAATAATGCTTTTCAATCTTTCCTTTTTAAACATACTTTTAGACAAAAAGGGTTTATTAAATATCTGTAGTGTGCACAGTATGCTGCAGTAGACCACCTGTTTATTGTTTGCACCTATTGTCTACATTTTCAAATATTACCACATAGATTTAGACTGGTAGAAACTGGAAGAGTCTAATATTCTAAAGAAATCTTATTTTGACAATCTAATTTTTATGGTTGGTATTTTAGAACACTAGTTTTAATTTATGTGTATTTTCTTTGCAGTTCATTCATACCTATGTTAGTCTCAGTATGATTGTTTTATTTAATATTTGTTTCCCATTTTTCAAATCTACCATTGAAGATATTTTAAGATTTAATTATCATTGGTGTCTATTTTTATGCAACTTCTACCATATTCTAAATCTTATGTCCAAAATTTGTTCTTTGCTATAACCATGTACTTTGAAATATGTTCAGCTTCTTCCAACAAAAAATAGAGTTGGGTTTTTATATTAGTGAGTTGTTTTGGGCTATAAATGTGTTGGAAGTGATTGTGTGCTGATCTCAAGTCAAGTCCTAAAGATGTATATGTACTGCCCCAAGAGTGTCTGGTCTTCATTGTCTAGGAAAGATCTGTGGAGTACAAAAAGAGGAATTCATTTGATATCAGTCATACTTGTGTGAAATCAAGCTTGAGATATAGTTTGGCTGGATGTGGAGATACATGCACTGTTAGGGAGGGAGGGAGAGAAAAAAACAGCCTTCTTTTGGAAATGGTAAAGTATTTAAAAAGACTCCTGTGAAATAAGACTGTGTTGTGTGTGTGTGTGTGTGTGTGTGTGTGTGTGTGTGTGTGTAAGCAACAGATGAGGATACAAAGCAAGACTTGAAAGAAATCTTGGCTTGGGATCTGCTATGATTAGTTGAGAGATTGGTGTTTGGTTTGAAGGAAAGTGGTATTGGGGTGATGATGTGATGATGGCAGAAGTGAGAGTGAGACTGGGAGGAGATACAAAAAACAAGACAGTGGTATACTTAGGCAGGAAGTGATCTATTAGGTTTGTAGTTTACAAAATTATTTCTAGAAAGCAAGTGGAATCTGGTTCAGAAGAAGGAGATTAAAAGTGAGTGTATAAAAGAACTATAAAGTTTTGCAGTAAACCAAGTGACAAAAGTGAAGGTTTGGATCAAGGCCCTAGGAGTGGGAATAATGAAAAAAATGTAGGATGAAATGATGAAAATGAAAATTACTTGCAGTTTTAATACTTAGAGAAAGCAATTACTGATAATGATTTTTTATAGCCCCATTCACTATGTCTATGCCTATGCATGTGCATATATGTGACATCAATAGTAAAATTTATTGTAATAAAATTGAACATATGCTGAACTACAGAGAAATCTCAACAGGTCATACATGGGCTGACTGGGGGAGAGCCAGATGCCAGCCCTCTCCTGGGAGTCTGTGCCATTTTCGGACTGCTTGACAGTGGGGGAGGAGAACAAGAAGCTAAAACCTGTGAGTTGGCACCATGAATGGGCTAACTGGGGGATAGCCAGACACCAAGTCTCTCCTGTGAGTTGGCACCATTTGTGGACTTCTGGGGAGGGGAGCAAGAAGTCAACAAGAAGCTAAGACCTCCTGTGGGTTGGCACCATGCATGGGCTGACTGGGGGAGAGCCAGATGCCAGCCCCTTCCATCACACAGGCAGGGAGACAAGAAGAGCAACGTCCTGCCTCCCACCCCCATAAACAACCAGCCGAATCAGAGAAACATAGGCTGTGATGATAACTAATAAAGTAAAATACAACTTAATGCTTCTAGTATCTAGTGTTTCACTGACTTAGCAGGCCTAAGTCTGGTATTCTGATCATCTATTCAGAGGATAACAATACCCAATTTAGCATCCATGGGGGATCTCCTGAAGGTGGTGGTCATTGTTAATTCCCTGTTATCTTGTCCTAAATCCTGTATCATTCTCATTGTTTTGTTTTGTTGGATTTTATGCTGTTTTATATTGTTTGATTTTTTTTGTACCTGATGGCATGGGCAGCTATTTCAAAGATGACGAGATATATTATGGTAGCCATTTTGGATTTACTATTATTTTGTTGTGAAGTTTTGTGTTGCAGTCATTGTTTTGTTTTTATTGGTTCTATTCTTTTTCTGTTTTGTTGCTTTTACGATGTCTGATGGTATGGGCAGCTGTTTTGAAGATAATAGGAGGCATTATGGTAGCCATTATTGATTTCTAATTGCCTTGTTTTGAAATCCTGTATCACACTGTCTTGTTTTGATTGACTGTATTCTGTTCTGTTTTGCTTGGTTTTATTCTCTCTAAATTAAAATTTAAAGAAAGAAAATCTCAACAAATCTGAAAATGGTGTTTCAGTCTAGGAGTGTAGCTTTAATGATTGAATGCTCACCTAGCCTGGGCCAAGGTGTAGGTTTGATCATCAGCACTAAAAAATATTCTTGTGATGGTTAATCTTGAAAGTCAGTTTAATTGGATTGAGAAATGCCTACAAAATTAGTAAAGTACATCTGGTTGTGTCTGTGCAGGTGTTTCTGGATGCATTTTGCATATGGGACTGCAATATGAGTGGGGAGACCCTCTCTGAATGTGAATGACACCATCCAGTGTTGTGGAAGTCTGGGTGGAACAAAAATAGAAGCAGGCAGCCTATTAGCACAACCTCAGTCTCTCTCTCTCTCTCTCTCTCTCTCTCTCTCTCTCTCTCTCTCTCTCTCTGTTCTGTCTTGAGATGAGCCATTTTGTTCCTGCTCAATCTTGTTGCCACCATAATGTCCTGCTTCACAGAGGCATATAGCAGTGGAGCCAGCTGACTGTGAATTGAAGCCTTTGAAACCATGAGCCAAAATAAATTTTTCTCCTTTGTTATTCTCAGGTATTTTGTCACAATGACAGAAAGCTGACCAATGCTGTTTTATAGGGGGCATATTCACTGAACACAATAGCAGACAGATTATTTCAGTCGCTTAGCTATTGTGAAGGATGCTGCAAAAAATATAAGAGGGCAGATTTCTCTTTGAGATCCTTACTTCAGATCTTTTGTATAAATATTAAGCAGTAGAATTTCTGGACCACATAGTAGTTGCCTTTTTAACTTTTTGAGGAAACTTCATACTGTTTTCTGTAGTGGCTGTATCTATAGAAATCTCAACAAATCTGAAAATGGTTGTTTCAGTGTAGAAGTGTAGCTTTAGTGTTTGAATGGTTATCAGAATTATTTTGTAGAATATGTGTGTTAATCCCTTGAAAGAAAACATCTGCAACCTGATGCTACTTCAAGGAACCAGGAAGTGCAATGTTTGAAGCAAAGGTGTCCAATGGCAGGTGGCCCTAGACAGCTAGTAATTTGACCTACAAGTTCATAAACTTCAATTAATGAAATGTTGTTAGGGATGGTGGTGGTACCTCAGGTAAATTGAGGGATTCTGGGAAAGGCCTTCTGTGAAAGGTCTTTTATTTTCTGTTTCTATGAAAAATGTCACTGAAAAGTTGATAGATTGTATCAAATTTATAGATTGCTTTGAAAAGTGAAATATTTATTTCTATTTGTATCTTCTTAACTATCCTCCATCAATGTTTCCTAGTTTTCAACGTTTGACTTTCTTGGTTGAATTTATTTCTGAAGTGAGATGATTTTCTTCATTATTTTTCAGGCAGTTCATTTTTAGTGTACGGAAACATACGCTTTTTAAAAATTCTACAGCCTTAATAAATTTTTACAAAAAGCGAATATTATCATCTCTTGAGTTTTCTGTGGCTCAGGAATGCAGAGCAACAGCTTGATTAGATAGTTCTGGTTAAGAATCTTCCATGAAATTGTAGTCAGATCTTGGTTAGACTATAGTCATCTAAAGATTTGCCTGGGACTGGATGATCAAATCCTATTGGTAGCTTTTTCAGCCAGCTAGCACATTGGATTATTTCATTTTTGTCCATTTCATGGGGGTGTAAATTAGATCTTAATGCAAAACTTTTAGCATTGGCCAGAGGAGGTATTTTAAGAAGACAACACCTAAGTGGCAATGGTATTTATCATGACTTACCCATGGAAGTTACTCAGAATTATTTACCTGTATTTATTTTTAAGATCAAGCTGACTTAATGTGGGAGGGTTTTACTTAGGAGCATTAATATCATGAAGTAAGTAGTTTTTGAGTCTATCTTGGAGATTAGGTAGCAGGTCTACATATACAAACATTATATTAAGGAAGAGTAGCAGTAGAATATGATACTTCTGCTGAAAGTTTGCATTTATAGTACAGTAAGCTATTTTGAGACTATGTGGTTCAGTGGTGGCAAACCTATGACATGTGTGCTGTTTTTCTTTTAAAACAAAAGATGTTAATGTGTGAGCTTTTTAAAAACTAAAACTTCAGTATCCATGTTAAATTGCAGTGTTGGCACCTTGCAATAAATAAGTAGGTTTTGGTTTGCAGTTTGTCTCTAAAAGGTTCACCATCACTGGTATAGTTGGACCTTGGATCATGGCCTGAATATGCTTTGGTTACAGTCTCCAAAGATTCAAATACTGTAATATTTTTCTTCTGTGTAATACTGTTAAGAAGTGGTGATCAGATCATAAGAGATGATATTCTTGGAAGGGATTAATGTGGTTATTTCTGGAGTATGGTTAGTTCTAACAATAACAAGTTGTTGTAAAGTGCAGCTGCCCCACATACTTGTTCCCTTTCATATACAACAATTTCCCTTTCTGTGTCTCTGCCATGTATGATTAAGATGATCTATGAGAAAATTTCTTCTCTGTCTCATTTTTAAATATAAGGTAATACTTACAGGTTCCAGAAAATAGGATTTGAACATGCATTTAAGAGCTATTATTTAGCTTCTGATACTTTATAAAAACTGAACACAGAGGAAAGAAAGACAAGTGTATTCTTTTAATTTATTTTGCTGTGAAGAATTTATACCAATGAGTAGCAAGTAATTTATTAATATGAATTTATTAATTTTTTTACTGTATTAACAAAAATTTCAAGTTTACCTTACACACACAGGTCAGCAGTGATTAAGTAAGTGATGAAAATATAAGACCCTTTGTGTTAGTTACTCTTCTCTCATTGCTAAGACAAAATACCCAAAACCAAAAGTAAAAAGAGGAAAGGTTTATTCAGCTCACAGTTTGTGGAAGCTTCAGTCCATAATCACCTGACTCCAAGGCAAGGTAGGAGTGGTGGAGGGGCAACAGTTCAAGGTGGCAGAAGACAGCAAAAGTAACAAGAGCAAAAAGGGGAGAACAAACCTCTTTTCCTCTCTTATATCATGTGCAGGCTACCTCCCCTAGAGTTGTTGCAGCGCTCACATCATTTTGGTGCCCTCTTGTACAGGTTGAGGATGTTTACAAACTGTCAACCCTGATGCCTTGCTGAGTTGAGCTGGAAACATTGTAACTCTGTTTTCTGAGGAGAAGGCATGAAAAGAAGAGGTCCAGATTTAATGCTGTCTTTATCTCATGATCGAATGAGGCTGTGGGGGTATATCCAGACACAGACACTCTTAAAACAATATGAAGTGTGTATGTGTATGTTTGCAGTTAAATCTTTTGACCTAGAGGTAAATGGTTGGAAAGAAATTGAGTTAAGCCTTCAGTGAAGAGGAAAATAATTTGAAATGTAAATGTTAGATAATATGTAAGAACTTTTTGGAGTTTTTAAGTCAGTATTTTTACCATAAAATTTATAAGGTATGAAGTGATAATGTGATACATATAATCACCATATAGAGTAAATATTTAAATTTTTTAAATTATCAAATAAAAGATATGTCTTTATGCAGTATGATAAAAAAAAATACAGTGAATGCTGGTGGCAAGTACCATACAACAGAAAGGCCCATAAAATTTTATGGTGTGTCCCTATCCACTTTATTCATCAATCTAACATCATTGACTCCTAGCTCTTCCTCAAAGTCAAAACAACCATGAAAGGCAAACATTTCAAATGGATTCAGGACATGAAGGTAGCCACACAGTGCAACTTTTTTTTAAAATTTTATTTTAAAGAGGGTAAAATTAAACAGAACAAAACAGATCAGAAGAAAACAATGTAAGAGATACTGATTTCATTTTAAAGCAAGACAACAGGAGGTCTTCACTGTCTATCATATTGTCTCTTGTTTTCTTCTAAATAGTTGTCCATATGTTCACACACAATGAATTCATGCAAAACAAAATTGTATTAAACTGATCAGAACAGGATGATGAAGGCATTTTAGGTCTTCAAAATCAGACAACAAGGAAGTTAACAAATGGCTGCCATAATGCCTCTAGTTCTCTTCAATCTAGCTGTCCATACCTTCATGTATGTTGAAATTAAACATACAAAACAAACTAAAATCACCCTGAACAAAGAATAATAGTATTTCTGGATTTCACAGCATGATGCTACAGAATCAGCACTGGGTACCTTAGTGTCTCTTTTTCTTTAAAGTAGCTATTCGTTTCATCATGCATTATATAATCAATTATCATAAACTGTTTAGGAGAAGTTCTATGCATATATGAGTCTCTACATGTATACCTATCCTTTCTGTATTAAAGGGAAAAAGCAAAACAAAACAAATTCCTAACAAAACATGAAGCAAAAAAGAAATAACAAAAGCAAAGAGCCAAAAAAACTGACAATATAGGTCTTCAAAATGAGGTGGTATGAGTATAACTAGGGTTGTTATTTTACATAATGATCTTCAAGAGTTTGTCAAATCACCATACAATAATATGCACAATTGGTCCAATCCTATGAATGTTAACTATTTTGTACAAAAACTTATAGAATTTGTAGCACAATCATCCTTAGCTCTCCTAAGTGTGTTTCTATAATTTTAGATATTTTTTTCTTTTCCCTTCCTTTTTCTTTTTCCTCATTTTCCCTGAGATATTATTTTTTCACCTTTAAGCAGTTTCTTATCCTTTCACTGTATTTATTGAGTTTTTGGTATATTATATACTCTTACCATTTCTTACACTAGGGAGACTATCCAGTATTTACACATGTGAGTTTGATTTATTTCACTTATGAGTATGGTCTCGAGTTGCATCCATTTACTTATAAATATCTCAGTGTGATCATTCTTTATAGCAGAGTAGTACTCCACTGTATAAAAATACCACATCTTTTTTATCCATTCCTCAGTTGATGGGCATTTAGGTTGTTTTCAAGATCTGGCTATTACAAATTGTGCTGCTATAAACATGGATGCACATGTATCACTGTGGTATGATGTCTTCATTTCTTCTGGGAATATGCATAGAAGTGGAATAGCTAGGTCAAATGGGACTTCCAATCCCAGCTTTTTGAGGAGTCTCCAGACTGACCCCCACAGTGGTTGCACCAGTCTGCACTCCCACCAACAGTGTAGAAGAGTTCTTTTTCCCCCACAGCCTCTCCAACATTTGTTGTGGGTAGTTTTCTTGATCCTGGCCATTCTTTCTGGAGTAAGATGGAATCTCAGTGTGGTTTTAATTTGCATTTCTCTGGTGATCAATGATGCTGAACATTTTTTTTGTGTATTTATTTGCCATTTGTATTTCTTCATCTGAGAACTGTGTATTCATCTCAGATGCCCATTTTTGGAATGGGTCTTTGGATTTTGGGGATCTGATTTTTTTTTAATTCTTTGTATGTTCTAGATGGAAGTCCTCTGTCTGAAGGACAGTTCACTAATATTTTTTCCCAATTTGTGGGTTTTCTTTTCACTATGCTGGAGATTTCGTCATACAAAAACTCATTAATAGGATGTGACCCAAGTTATTCTGTGAAGTAATTTACAAGCGGTTTGCTTCTTGTTCATGAATTCTCTACCTATCCCATATATCTTCAAGATTTCTACTTATTTTGTATTCCAACAGATTTAGTGTTCCTGTTTTAATATTTAGATCTTTGACCCATTCAGCCTTTGGTTTAATACATGGTGATAGGCATGGGTCTAGTTTTAGTTTTTGGCATATGGAGAGCCAATTTTTCCAGCAACATTTGTTAAAGAGACTGTCTTTCTTCCAGTGAACACGCTTGGCCCCTTTATCAAAGATAAGGTGGCTGAGTGTGTTTGTAGTTGTAGTTGTGTCTTCTAATCTATTCCATTGATCTTCAGGTCTGTTTTTATTCCAGACCATGTTGATTTTATTACAGTGGCTTTGTAGTATAACTTCAAGTCAGGGATTGTGATGCCTCCTGCCTTGCCTTTGTTGCCTAGAATTGCCTTTGCTATTCTAAGTCTCTTCTGGTTCCAGATGAATTTTAGGAGTGATTTCTGTATATCTGTGAGTTATTCTAGTGGTATTTTGATTTGCATTGCATTAAATCTGTATAACAATTTCGGAAGAATGGCCATTTTCACAATGTTTGTTCTTCCTATCCATGAACAAGGGATATCTTTCCATTTTCTGAGGTCCTCTTCGATTTCTTTTTCAGGGTATTATAATTTTCCTTGAATAGATCTTTTGCTTCTTTTGCTAGATTGATTCCTAAGTATTTCATTTTGTTGGATGCTATTTTGAAGGGTGTGGCTTCTCTTATTTCCCTCTCAATAGTTTTGTGTTAGTGTATAGGAATGATTTTTGAGAGTTGACTTTGTATCCAGCTACATTACTGAATTTGTTTATTATACCTAGGAGTCTTTCAATGGAGTTTTGGGGGTCTTCTATGTAGAGTATCATGTCATCTGCCAATAATGATAATTTAACTTCTTTTCCAATCCTTACTCTTTTTATTTCTATCCCTTTTCTAATTGCTCTGTCTAGTATTTCCAGTAATATTTTGAATAGGAGTGGTGATAATGTACATCCTTGTCTTGTGTCTGATTTTAGGGTAAAGATTTTCAATTTTTGGCCATTTAATATGATGTTGCCTGTTGGTTTTTCATAGATGCTTTTTATTATATTGTGGTAGCGATCATCTATTCCAATTTTCTGTAAGGTTCTTATCATGAATAAGTACTGGACCTTATTAAAAGCTTTTTCTGCATCTATAGGAATGATCATGTGGTAGTTATTTTTGGCTCTATTGATTTGGTGGATTATATTAATTGATTTACATATGTTGAACCATGCCTGCATTCCTGTGGTGAGTCCTACTTGGTCATGGTGAATAATCTTCTTGATGATTTGCTGCATTCTGTTTGCCAATATTTTATTGAAAATTTTTTCATCTATGTTCATTAGGGAGATTGGCCTGTAGTTTTCTTTTTTGGTTGGGTCTTTCTCAGGTTTTGGTATTAGAGTTATATTTGCTTCCAGGAATGAGTTAGGGAGAATTGTTTCTCTTTCAATTTCATTGAAGAGTTGAGGAGTATCAGAATTAAATCTTTTTTGAATTTCTTGTAGAATTGTGCAATGAATCCATCTGGACCTGGGCTTTTCTTTGTTGGTAAGGATTTTAGTTACATTTTCAATTTTGTTAATTGAAATTGGGTTATTCAGTTTTACATATTATTGACCCAGCTTTGGTAATTCATATATTTCTAGGAATCTGTCCATTTCTTCTGTGTTATCAAGCCTATGAGAGTAGAGGTTTTCAAAATAGGTATTGATGATCTTCTGTATTTCTACAGGCTCTGTATTGATTTCACCTTTTTGATTCCTTATTGCATGAATTTGAGTTTTTTCTTTCTTTTTTAAAATAAGGTTTTTAAAATAAAATAAATTTTATTTATTCTTTTAAAGAACCAACTCTTAGATTCATTGATTCTTTGTATTGTTTTCTTAGTCTCTATTGCAATGATTTCTGCTATGATCTTTATAATTTCCTACCTTCTTTTAGCTTTGGGCTTGACTTGCTCTTCTTTTCCTAGCTGTTTGAGGTGTAGCATCAAGTTGCTTATTTGTGTTCATTCTGTTTTCCTGATGTAGGAATTCACTGCAATAAAATTTCCTCTGAGGAATGCTTTTATTGCATCCCACAGGTTCTGGTAAGATGTATTTGTATTTTTGTTTGCTTGTAGATAGTGTTTAATTTTTTCTTTAATTTCCTCTGTGACTCACTGATTGCTCAGGAGTGTGTTATTCAATTTCCATGTGTTTGTGGGGTTTGTGCAATTTCTTTTGTCATTAATTTCTAGTTTCGTGGTGCTATTATCCGTTAACATGCATGGGAAAATTTCAATTCTTTTGCATTTACTTACATGTGTTCTGTGGGCTACTATATGGTCTATTTTAGACAATGTTTCATGTCCTCTTGAAGTTTTCTTCTAACCAGTATGTAGTGATCTTCTGTATCTCTTTGGATCATTCTTGGTTTGAAGTTCACATTGTCTGCAAACAGAATAGCTACCCCTGCTTTTTTTGGGGGGATCCTGTTTCATGGAGTATTATTTGACTGTCAGTCTATGAGTTTCCCTTTGGGTTAGATGGGTTTCTTGTAGACAGAATATGGTTGGATGTTGTTTCTTGATCCATTCTGCCAGTCTGTTTCTTTTAGTTGGTGAATTGGTGCCATTTTTATTAATGGCTATAATATATATATATATATATATATATATATATATAATGTTATATATATATATATGATGCTATCTTTCTGCTGTTGATTGTTTTCCTTTCCACTCTGTTCGTTTGCCTTGCTTAGTGGTGTTTTCCTCTGTCTATCTAGAATGTTTTTCACTATTGTTTTCAGGGTTGGTTTGGTGGTCATGAAGTTCTTCAGCTGTTGTTTGGTGTGGAAGTATCTTATTTCTCCATTCATTTTGAAGGACAGTTTTTCAGGGTACATCAGTCTGGGTTGGAAGTTGTTTACTTTTAGGATCTGAAACATTTCACTCCATGCCCTTTTGCCTTCATTGTTTATGTTGAGAAATCTGCTGTGATTCTGATAGGCTTTCCTTTATAGGTGATCTGTCTCTTCTCTCTAGCAACTGTTAATATTCTGTTCTTATGTTGGATTTCTGGGATGTTGATTATTATATGTCTGGGTGTAGTTTTATTTTGGTTATGGCTATGAGGAGTTCTATATGCTTCACTGATATGTATGTCAGTTTCCATTCTCATGTTTGGGAGATTTTCAGCTATTAATTCTGTAAATAGCCTCGATATCATTTGTGTTGTTATCTTCTTTTTCATTTATACCTATCAGTGTTATATTGTTCTTCTTTGCATCATCTTGCAGATGTTGAATTTTTATTTCCTGATTCCTTGTTATTTTTAAAAGATCTTTCCTTTCTTGTTCACTAGCTGCAATCTTGTCTTCGAGGTCTGAAATTCTATCTTCACTTTCATTGAGTTGGTTTTGCCAACTTTTGATGGAATTTTTGTTTTCTTGTTTATCTCTTTGAATCTACTTCATGCATTGTTTGTTTCTTATATTGTTCATTCAAGGTTTCCATCTTTTGCATTATTCCTCTAATTTCTGAACTATGTCCTCTTTAGATGTGTTTGGCATTTCTTTCATTACATTTATCATTTCTTCTTTTACCTGGGAGATTACTTCTGATCTGAGTTCTTTTATAGATTCCCGGAGTTGTTTCTTTATTTCAGTTGTTATCATTTCAAGATTTTCAGGTGTATGGCTTACATTTTCTTCTGTGTACATGTCTTGTAGGGTTGCTTGGGTTGGGCTGGAAGTTTTAGATTGCATTTTGCTCTTTTATTTTGTCATTTTCCTATACTTCTGGGTTTCTAGTTATGTTCCAAAGCTACTCCTATGTTCGGAGAGCTACCTGGCCCACTTTTGCCTCCTAGGGCCGATACTGGGCATGGCCCAGTTGGGCCACAGTGACCTCCCATGCATCCTCTGGTGATTTGGGATGCTGGTCATGGCCTTACTGCCTTGGTGTGACGTTCCAGAGCTTCCTTGTGTGCTGGGATTCAGCTTGTGCACGTTTGGCTCACGGGACTGAATTCACATCCTTGCTAGCCACTTGGAGGTCACTGGGCATTGCCCAGCTAGCCACACAGTGCAACTTTTAAAAAACAGTTTTTAAAAACACTGACTAAAATGTATTTCTAGAACTGCTTCAGAAAGTGGCGAGAATAATGCAGTAAGTGTGTTGAAAGCAAAAGGGATATTTTGAAGGAAATTAATGGCAATGTGTCTTTACAATAAATTTTTTTTAAAAATTATAAACATTTGTTGTTTTTTAAGAATCATATAGCATGTGTATAGTGTGTACTGATGAAATCAAGGTAGTTAACATTTCTATATCAACTATTGTTTTAATATTTCTAATTAATGCTGATAATTGTACATCTTTATGTGGTACATACAATGTGCTATTTCAATAAGTGTACAAAATATGTAATGATCAAATTAGGGAAATTAACCATTCCATCTCTTTATCATTATTTTGTGTTTAGAGGCTTTGAAATCCTCTTTTCTAGTACTATGAAATATATGTAGTTGAGAATGTGAATTTTTTTTCTATATAATTTGGAAGTGAGCAAGACCTGGGAATCTTTTCATTTATGATTATATACATTTTAAATTAAAGTCTTCTTTAAAAATGAACTAGTTTTCTAGTACTTTTACACTTTTGTTTACTTATTTTTAAAAATGTTTATTTACAGTCTGTATTTATTTACAAAAATACATTTCTTATCATCATCTGGTGGTGAAATATTAAATAGGTACAGGAACAAATTCTCTATGGTGAATTTGATCACTATCTATATCTTAAATGTGCCAATAAAATCTGTTTAAAAAAATAAATTGTAAATAACAAGTGACCTTGACAAAAGAAACAGAAGGTTAATTAAGATAAACATGAAGCCAGTAACATAGAACTACACTTAAAGGTAATTTGATAGATAAACTCCATTTTAGGAGAGTGAATAATTGGCATAAAAATTAGAAAGATAGCTGAAGCTAAAGATGCAAATATTAATGACAACCACACGTGAAAATAGAAAGAAAACTAAGATGGTTATGGATGGCTTTGTTCCCAAGTTTCTATAGACAACAAAATGACATTGTGAGTGATGGATAACAAAGGGAGGGAACTGCAAGTATGGTTTCAGATACTTTTATATTTATTTATTTTTGTTTTCAAATACTTTTAGATGGACAGTCAATATTATGTTATAAAAAGTTCAGTGCAGATTAAACAATTATAAAACAGTACAACTGGATTCATTTATTTGTACTTTTCATAAATTCTTTATCTTTTCCTCAGATTGTGTTATTTCTTTACTATAATTGAAATTTATTGTTTGAAGGCATAGGAAAAAGATACACTCTGATTTATAAGTCATCTTTGTAACGAAACTTTCTTATTGCATATTAGCCATTGAATCATTCTCGGTTTGAAAATATAGTTTCTTCAACTATTATAACTGTGATACTTACTTGTAATACTCTTTGAAGTTATTTGTACCAACTTATCTCAGTAGATTCAAGTAATAAAAACAGAAACACTGAAGTCAGAAAATTTTGATTGGAAATATAATTCCTGTGTTAGCCATCTATTTCTTCAAGAAATATTCACTCAGTTCCTACTTTATGCCACTTGCTATGCTCGATGACTAGGACAGATAAGGAAGATTCTTTCCAGGAATCTTCCTGTTACTGTCCAGCTGTACAAATTTAGAGTACTTGATTAATCAGATCCTCAGACTCATTTGCAAAAAATATATGTGATATATAATGCTGATTCTTAAGTATTTGTGAGAAATGTGTTCAGTACATTACAGTGGAATATATTTAACAAAATAACTTTTGTAAGTTAACTTTGTAACACTGTTTGTAGACTGCATTTGTTACTCTATTGTAAGAGTAATAAGATACTCCATGAAGTGACTGATCTTTATTTCCCTGAACTGCCTACAAAAGTGGCTGAAAGCACAGCAGGTACTAATTGCATATTGTGGAATAAAATTAAACTGTCATCATTAATGTTTTTCACCATAGGACTTGGTTAAAAGGACTCTGTTTTCAGGGGAGAAGAAAGAAGAGGAACTCTCAGTCTGAGTCACTAAGGTAGCTGGTATTTATATACGTTCCTACTGTCCAGTTGAGAGTGAAGCAGTTAGAATTCCCAGGGGCTAACCTGTGAACTCGGACTTAAATAAACTGACTCAAGTGGTTATTTTAGCTACTAGGGTGAACTATTGGATTCTCATTTGCCTTCACATTATAACAGGAATTATCTGAAACGTGTCACTCTGGTTATAGAAATAAAAGAACTACTAAAAGCTTCCTAAAATTTACACTGTAGGAAATTCTGGCTTACATCCTACAAAAATAATATAAGTGAGAATAAGAAAGAGACATGAGGCAGATAAAAATATATATATAAGGAAAAAGTTTGGTTAACAAAAGTGTATTCCAGAAACCCTATGAGAAGTCTGAAAGCAGGTCACCCACAAGATAGTAGTAGCAAATTAGTAGTTTTGGATCAGCCCAAGTATTCCTGTGGCCAAGATGAGAGAAATGTACCCAAATGTGTTCTTCATGAAATAAAATATTCTTACCATACTAAATGTAATGAAGACAGGTTCTGTTACCTGAATGCTACCTTCCAATTCTAAGTTTGCTGCTGCTCACCCTTTTGCCATCTTGCTGGAATTCCCTTCAGAAATAATAAATTTAGATAAAAGTTTCTCCATTTCACTTGATATAATAATGGCATCATAACTGTTATATCAGTATATTATATTTTCCTTATCTCAAGTTTTCTGTACAAAACTTTGTTATCTGTTGACATCCTACAGGGATTCAACTCATAAGATGGATATTATTGATATAAAATAACAGTTCCCTAATCAGTCTCTTAATTTTGTTGCTCATTAAGCTTCTGTTATGGAGACCTTATAGGTTATTTAAACCTTGCTTACTCGGGGGCTGGGGATTTAGCTCAGCGGAATAGTCGCCTGCCTTGCAAGCACTCGATCGTGAGTTCGATCACCAGTACCAATTAAAAACAAACAAAAAAGATACGCTTGCTTACTCATAATGATCAGGATGAAATTCTCTTCTGCATGTTTAGATACCTGCAATTGATTAGACTATTGCACATGTTTATGTTCCTCACATAGTGCTCTCATGCTAATATCCCCGGCTCCCCAGTAGAGGGCAACACGTGTGCTGACACTGTTTATGCTCTTCACCTCCTTAGGAAGGTCTCTTGTTTCACATGAATTTTTCTTACCAAGGTTCTTAAGGACATGTTAGTTTTAGAAACTACATATTGAACAGGATCAAAAAATTATTTGAACCTGTCCTGACTGCCCAAAATAGATAGTCTGCCCCTTATATAGGTGTCAGTCCTTGTGGTTTACAAAAATGGACTAACTCATCATAACCTTTTTGTTATACTTAATATATATTTCTATAGATGCCTGCTTGGATATAGATAGATTGGTAGCTAACTAGCTAGTTAGCAAGCTAGATAACTTTTACAGTTCTCTTTGGACTTTCTTTTTTTTTTTAATTTTATTTAAAGAGAAAAACAAAACAAAACAGAAAAAGGGATAAAAACAATACAGAATTTCAGAAAAAGATAAACATTAAGAAATTATTAGTTGATAAATTACACATTGTCTTCTTAGACATAGTTGTTCAAGTTACAAAATTAAAGCATACAAAGTAGACATTCAAACAGTGAGGCTGCAAACAGTTCTGTTCAGTGAGCCAATAAAAACTTAGCAACATGGTTATCAATCCTACATACTTAAACATAAATGCAATTATATCCTTTAGAGCGCTTTCCTTTTCTCCTTTTGCCTTTTAAGTCCATTATATGTTTAGTTATATCCTGTTTCAGGTTGCTCAGTACCTTACTGACCTGCTTTTGTTGTTGTTATTTACTTCTTATTCACCTTATATTATTCTGTTGCTTTGTTTTTGAATTTCTCATCATCCATTCCCCATGGATCAGCTTTGGTGGAGCTGGGAGTTTTTCGGAGATATTTTGTTACTTTGTACCTTACTTTTTTTTTTTTGAAGGTAGCAAAATACAGCAGAACAAGACAGAACAAACCCATGCGAGGCAATGCAGTGAAATTGGCACAGAACCTCACAGCAGGTCACCAGGACAACAGCAATAGACACAATAATACATCTCATTCTCATCACAATAGCTGTTCTTTCAATCATGTAGAGAAAAATGGAAGGAAATACCAAACTTATAAAAACAGAATATTGAATAGAGCAGTACCATTAATCAGAACTGATCAAAACAGTGATAAAGATATTTGCCTTCAAAGAGATGATAGAAGGAAATCCCCCTTACTTGCCACAGTGCATATGTTCATCCTCCCAAGAGATACTCAGAGTTCTGGCTCCCACTTGCTAATGGCAGGGGAGATGGATCAATGTCTGATGTGCACCAGCAGGCCCCCAGCCACTTACCAGGATAGTGAGCTGGCTGTCTGTTCTCTCAGCACCCCAAGTTCCAACATGATGCAGAGCTCAGGAAACGCCGATAGTTCTCACCCTGGAGTAGTGGCAGCTTGTGAGGACCCCAGCTGCTTAACAGGGCGGCAAGATGGCTGCCTGTTCTCCCAGCACCCCAAGTTCCAACATGATGCAGAGCTCAGGAAACACTGATAGTTCTCGCCCTGGAGTGGCAGCAGCTTGTGAGGCCCCCAACTGCTTACCAGGGCAGTGAGCTCGCAGCCTCTTCTCCCAGCACCCTGTGTTCCAACATGATGCAGAGCTCTGGACTTTCTTTTAACTGTAGCATATTAACAATTTTACAAATATGCCTCATAATCCCACAGGTCAAACAGTATTAGAATGAGCCAATAGGCTTCTCAAGACCCAATTATTAAAACAAAAAATAGGCAGATGGTAGAGAAACTCCCTCTAGAAGAACAAGTATCTAAAGCACTGTTTACATTAAATTTTAAAATTGTGATTCTGATGATTTCGTCTGGGTAAACACTTTATTCCTACAAAAGATAGACTAAAGCTGCTATTCTTTACTGACAGCCCTTACCTGGCCTACAGGGGCTGGACTCTATAAAATTGCCCCCTTGGAGGAAGGTATATGCATCTATTTTGTCACTCACAGGCTCTTTTTGGGTTCCTGCAATGGCTGTACGTCCATGTCATGTGGCACCAGGTGAGAAGGAACCCCATCCCTGAGCTGCAGGAGATGATACTTCAGTCCTCATCAGGGATGGATGGACAACAAAAAATGGAGAGCAAGTCTCCTGCCCTCTGTAACACAATCATCTGAATCCACCTGGAGAGATTAAACAACTCACTACTCAAGCTGAACAAACACTGCAAAACATTGGTATTACCTTCACTGCAGAAAGCCTTTTCCTGGCAATGGTCACTTTGCCATCTAATAAATCACTTATAATTATTAGATGGCAAAGATAAAGTTGCCTCTATTCTTCCTCTGTTTAGCTGTACACCAAGAGTTAGTGGCATGGTAAATTGGTCACATACACTTACAGTTTTTTAAAAAATATAATCAACTGGGGAGACTCTGAGCTTCCTTTCTTTTCCAATGACACTTCTTTTACTGGTAGATCCTGGTTACTGCTTCTGGTCCTTTAAAGGGACTGTGGTAGAGAGTGACCACTCTGGATATTCTAATGGCTGGATTTACTACTTCATGTATGGCACTTTTTGGCTGAAGAATTCCTCTTCTGTTTGGTCTCTACTGTCGCTAATAGCTCTTATTGTGTTCTCTTTTATCCCCAGTGGTATATGAATAATATTTTTATTGGACTCACCTATACTGGGAGAACCTGCCATCTAGTCTCTATTAGTACTGCTGGAGTTCAAAGTTCTTCCATGTCTGGCAACACATTTCAAAACTCAACATTCCTGTATGTTCTCCTCTGAGTACCTATAGAGGATGGTCTAGATTTCAGGTAGGCTTTGTGTCAGACCACCAATCTCTCTGTTACTCATCTTGCTTATAACCTAAATCTAGAAATTTGGAAATCCATAGTTTGATGGTATTAGAGTCTAATTCTTCCAAGAATTTGTTTTGTCTTTTAATTACTATTACTTTTAATTACATCTCTGCTCAGGCACTTACTTTTCCCTGTCACAAAATCCCTTTGGTATCTAGCTATTCTTGTTTTCCCTTATGTTGTTAGAACTGATAATTATCAACACATAGATAATCTCAGATGGACTGCTCATGATGCTTCTTTTCATGCTATGATCTGCCTATCTATATATTCTAGTATCTAGTAATCAGTAGCCTAATATAATTGGGTATAATTCCTGTAATTGTCACTATAGACCCTTTAAAGCACTTAATTTCTTATTGACTGCCAAATCACCTGTTTGACTCCTTGTGTTACAAATAATATTTCTCAGCTAAATATTACACACATTTTGATACTCAGACAGCAAACCAAATCATGGTTCCCCATTAGTCTCTCTCAAGGATGGATGAGAAATTCTGCTCTTGAACAAATTACCTCAGAACTTGAATGTATCAGGCAAAGGGATTTTCTAGGTGTTTTAGATGGTTGGGTAGTTGGTTTTTCTTCATGTTTCTACATTGCATGAGACTGCATAACTGATCTTATATCAAGGCCTTGGAATTAACTATAGCAAACATTTGAAGAGGACAAGACTTAAGCAGAGGTATTGATGAAAACCTATCCATGAGAGTCACTTTACATTATTAATATATATCACTTTAAGACTATGGATGACAACATTGGATAGATTTACTGTGGAGCATGACTAGCATGAAGTGAGAAGTTTCAAGTCCATCTTGGAAGTTGAATAACAGGTGTTGCTATTTTGACATTATTTTGGGCAAGAGTAGAGTGGAAATATGTTATTTCATCTGAGTTTGGTATTTTTCATGTAGTGAGAAATTTTGTGATTTTCATGCATCTGGTGTATTTGAACCATGTGTCATAATTAGGATGTGCTTTGGTTGTGTCCACTGTAGGTTTATGTGCTGGAAGCTTGGTTTTCAGTATTCTAGGAGATGTACTATAACCATTAAGAGATGGTCCTGGTACAAGTAGATTGGATCATCGAAGGTGATACTCTGGGAAGGGATTTTTTTTACTTCTCATGAGAATGTTTTGTTATAAAGTGAGGCAACTCCCATGCTTCTTCTGCACACAACCATTTCCCTTTCTGCTGTACTGTGATATGTCCAAAGGGCACTGTACTGGAGGCTAAAAGAATAAGGCCTCTTCAATCTTGAACTCTGAGCCTACAAAACTATTTTATAAAGCGACTGTTTATAAAATTTCAAGTTATAGCCATAAAAATTGAGTAAAACTGTGCTCCAAAATTCCTAGAATTGAGTTGTAAAAACTCTTCATTTTATAACATTTCTTGTGCTTTCATTGAGTTGTGAGTAGTTTTAGAAAGTAATAATCTGTGGATTAATTTTCTGGGATTGCCCTAGCAAATTTTCATGAACAATTGTAGTTGATAACAATACAATTTTTTTCAGAAATACTAAACAAAATTCAATGAGCTATGATGATGTTTGGTAGGACCATGGTCTCTACAGAGAACTCTGGGAGAGAATGAAGTCTGTACCTTTCCAAGCTGCATTAGCTACCAACACTCCTCATCTTGTGGACACATCATGCAACATTTGTCTTTATGTCCACATTGCCTTCACTTCTGTCTATGTGAAACCTGTCTCTGTGCTTCCAGCACATAAACCTACCTGTCTCTGACGCTTTAGTAAGGACAACTGTGACTGGATGTGGATCTAATCCAGACAATGCATTAAAATTTCTCCTTTCTCAAAATCCTTAATCACATTTGCATAGGCTGTTTGTTACATAAAATAATATTTACAATTTTCAGGAATTAAAATGTGAACATACCTTTGAAGTATATTATTTATTCTATGATGGTTTCTAAAGGCTAAAGAGAGTTGTTTGAAAGCAAAATAAAAATTTAATGGCATAACTGTCAACAATTTAGATCAATGATTAATAAGCACATTATTTTTAATTAATAAAAATGCATTTGTATTTATTAAAGCTTCATTATATACATTTCACATTTATATTACATATTGAGGAAGGCAGTGGTTCTGAGTCATATATTTTTTAAACAGTATGGGGTGTGTGAGTGTGCGTTTGAGTGTGCATGTGTCTCAAGATTTTGAACTGTAGTCAAGTAGTGAGAAAGACATTGAAGTAATCCCTCAGTGATAAATAAATACAAGCAAAAAATAATTTAATTATGAATATTTGATATTGTATATACTTTCAATTTTGGAAGAATAAACAAAGTTTGAAAGCAAATTTTGTGATTGGTTTATCTGTGAAGAATTTAGATCACTGATTAGTAAGCAAGTTATTTTCAAATACTCTAAATGTAATTGTACTTAGTGTATTATCTACATGTATTTTGGATTGCATTAACATGGGGTAGACAGTGATTCTATGGCTTATGACCATTGAAAGTATGGTGTGTATGTATGTGTATGTATCTATTAAAATTTATGAACTGTTTCAAAATTAATTGAATAGTCCCTCACTGATAAAAAATTTTGGTTATGCAGATTGTTTTTTAAGTATTTCAAATTAGCATTATTCATACAATGAGATAATTTGACCCATGTATATAGCATATTGTGATTAAATCAGAGTATCCTAGTTAGCATTCCTTTCCTTAAAGGAAATTAATCAAATTACACTAAATTTGATTACTACATTATAATTTTAATACATTTCAGAGGCAATGTGATATTTTAAGGGTGTACCATGTCCACTCACCAAATCAGGGAAAAAGAAAAAATATATTTTAGCCCATCATTTCAGGACTTCAGTCCTTGATCACTGGCTTCATTCTTTTTGGTTCCATGTGAGGTGGAACCTTCAGTGGAGAGCATGTGGTTGAACCAAGTGTCTCACCTCACATGTGACAAGTGGTAGAGCAGAGTGAGGAATGGAAAGAGAGAGAGATGCCTAGAGACAAACTATACCCTTCTAAAGCACGTCCCCAGTGACATACTTTTTCCAAGTCTCCTAACATTTCCACTCACATCCACCTGCTGGAGACTGAGCCTTCAACACAAGAGTCTCTGGGTGACTTTTCAGATCCAATTTAAAATATTTCACTTTCAAAATTTCATCTCACAATGCAAATGACCATCTCAGATTGCAAAAAGTATCATGTCCACTTCCTACTGTCCTCACAGTCCTGTTTGTTCAAAAGTCTAAGTTGAAAGTGTCCTTGGTCACTCAGGCAAACTTTCAGCTGGAAGCCCTTACAAATTAAAATTGTTACATACTTCTAATATGTAATGGCACTGGGTAAATAGTCTCACTCCAAAACTGAGGATTAGAGAATTTATGAGCAGTCAAACCAAAGCAAGACCAAAACCTAATAGGGAAATGCCATGACCAGAACCTAGGCCATGTAATGGTGACATGTGCATTCCCAAGGGATTTCCCCAAGTAGCTCCACCCCTACTGCCTTGCTTTTTGCAGCCCACATAGCCTCTCCCTTGAGCTGGTTCTTCTTACTCTCTCTGGCTCTTCTTAGCAGATGTTCTATGTTCTTGGCACATCAAGCTTCCTGGTATCTCTATTGTAAATTCAGATTCATACACAACTTCATGCATTGCCAGATCAGCAGTTATGTGCAGGGATTCTGAAACTGCCACACTGCCTAGCTCATAGGCCTCCATTTTAAATCTGGTAGAAGTTTCCATGACCCTGTACTCTTGCTTTCTGCATGCCTGCAAAACTAGCATCATGAAAACTATGCCATTCTCCTGCCATTAGGACCTGAGAAACTCGATGATTCATGGTTGCAGTAACTTTTAGGTACCTTGATTTCTGATTGCAGAGAAACAATTCTTTAGGTGATCATGTTTGAACAGGGTACTCCAGAGCTCTCTTCTAAAATTCAAGACATCAAATGAGTGTACAGTTAGCTGGTGGGTCTCTGATGAAAAAATACTATACAACTTGAGAGAATTCCTTAAGATGTTATTCCAATACAAGTTACTTGGTTTCTTTTAAATGGTGTTAATCTGTCCAGCAACCATACCCTCATAGGCTGCACACAATCATCTTTCCTGACCAAAGGTCAAGTTTTTCAAATCTCTCTACTTTGCTTTTTGCTCCTGATTGTCCATGTAAATCTGGTTAAAACAGCCAGAAATACCCATCCATCAGGCTGAATGCTGTGTCTGCTTTGACATTTCTCTTACCAACAAAAGTAGTCCGTCACCTTTAAATTTATCCTCCTTCAAACTTATAGGGCATCTATAAAAGTGAGACAAGTTCATTGTCAGAATGTAATGTGAATGGTCTCTAAACCAATTCTCAGTATAGTCCTCATTCTCATTAGTAACCACAAGAGGACAATCTATATTGTCTGCCATGGTATCAGCATTCTAGTCTTCTGGGCTTACCTTAGAACCATTAAACTTGTTATGATTTAGATCTAAAATCTCCTGTGAGAATATCATGTTAGCAGGTGGGGCATGTAACATGAATGGCCTCTAGACCAATTCTCTATACCGTCTTTATACTCACTAGTAACCTCAAGAGCATAGTCTTTATGTCTGCAGTCTTATCAGCATTCACATTCTAATCTCCCAAACTCACACTAGAAATGTTAAACTTGTTATAGTTTAGATCTAAAATGTTCTGAGAGAAGATCATGTATTTGAAGGTGGGGCTTTTGAAAGTTGCTTAGATCACAGGGGGCCAGGTGGTAGTAATGGTGGAGTTCCAACTTGACATTTAGATCAATTTCAGGGATTGGTGAGGCATACTTCTAGGTGTGCTTGGGTAGATCACAGGCACATCGCTATGGGATCTACCTCTGGTCTCTCACCCTGTTCCCTTCTCCTGCTTTGTTTCCTGCCTGCCATAGACTGAGCAACTTTGTTATGACGTGATCATCAGCCATGTTGTCTCATAGCCAGCTGATCGTGGGTGAAACTATGAACAAATAAACTTATTTTCAACTTATGAATGTCAGATTTTGTGTGTCAGCTATGAATATATTGACTAATGTTCTGCTATACTCTTCAGTGTCTTTGATGGGCTGTCTTTCAGTGTCTTTTGATGAGTTCATGAATGGATCATGGCTAAATGTGCTATTAGTGGGTGGGATCTGCTTAGGGGAGGCATGTCATCTAGGATGTTACTTGGAAGGATGCATTTTATTTCTGATTCCTTATCTCACCTCTCTTTTCCTCTCTTCCTTTTCTTTCTATTTTATTTTATTTTTTTAATTGGCACCTGGGATTGAACTCACGACCGCCACTTGCAAAGCAGGCGCTTATGCCACTGAGCTAAATCCCCAGCCCCTTTTCCTCTCCTATCTCCCTGACTCTGCCTCCTCTTTTGTTTACTATATTACACAGGTTAAACAGCTTTCTTCTGCTATGCTCTTCTACTGTATTGTTTCTTTTTTTTAATTTTTTTTTTTAATTGGTACCAGGGATCGAACTCTTGACGGTGTGCTTGTAAGGCAGGCGCTTTTGCCATACTATGTTGTTTCTTGCCTTGGAACCAACAACCATAGACAGACCCCAATGAGAACATGAGTCAAAATAAAGTTCTCTTATGTTAAGTTTTTTTGTGTTGAGAATTGTGTCGAGGAGACAGAACACTATTAAAAATTGTTACTGTGATGGGACCAATGTTGTGACTATAACTAATCATGTTGTTCATCATTTTTGGAGCTGTTTTCTGGGATGAGCTTAGAAATTCTGGAAATGTGAGTCATTAGAATACTTCAAGCAGATCTCCATGGTTGATAGTGGTCCAAGCTAAGAATTACAGATTGCTGATGAAAATGTGGACAGTAAAGGGCAGGTAATGGGGTTTCAGTTTAGAATGAGGACTCCATTGATAACTATACAAGTGGCCACATATATTTTTTGCTTGGTAACAAGTTTGTCTACACTTTGCTCATGTCTTAAGAGTGTGTGAGGTTGACTTTAAAGATGGAAAACTAATCTGGTAAAAGAAATTTAAGGCACCCAAACATTCAGGCATGCATAGTGTTGATGCATTTATCTAGACCTAAGTTGAAAATTGGTATAAAAAATAAAGCCAAAAATGTGAAAATTGTGTTGGTTGGCCAGTAAGTGAAATATGTGTGATTTTGGGGATGAAAAAGAGTGTGCATTTTGAAAAGATTAGGATCACTAAAATGAAACCAGTACTTTGCATTGTGACAAAACCAAACAAAAAATGCAAAAAAAAAAAAAAAAAAAGGTGCTTGTTAACATCTCAGGAATTGACCTGTCCCTACACAGATCTAGTATCTAGTGCACAGATCTAGTATGTGTAAAAAGTAAAATTTTTGAAAGGCTTTGCTTTGACTTGAGGTCCAGGATTCTCTGTGTACTTGAGGACAAATAAGGTAGTATATACCAAGTTCAGCCTTCCAGGTACTCAGAGTCCAGGATAGTCTAGGCTCAAGTCAGCTAGCTACTGTTTGAGTTGGTGGCAGACCTTAAAGTAACCCATGGTGCCAGTTGCGTAGTCATGCATAATGGAAGAGTTGTAGAGTCATTGAAGCTTCTACTGAGATTTCAGAGGAAGGCCTGGAAAGTGAGACAATGGTCCCTCGAGAGTGTATGCATAACACTGAAAGTGTGAAGCCTAAAATGCACTATAATATCTGGGGAAATGGGGGTTCTAGTAATGTGGAATGTCTACTGAGGAAAACCACAGGTAATGAGCAGAGCCTGCCCAAGAGCACACACACATACACACACACACACACACACACACACACACACACACACAAAAAAAAAACACTTCCAGGTGTGGAACTTTCACAGCCTTTTGGAGATCATATCTCACCGCCACATGCTCTGGATGACAGAAATAGAACAATTGCATTTAATATGTGCCTTCCTGGGTTTTGGTCTTGCTTTGGTACAGTTTTTTTCTAGTCTGTTATTCCTCCATTTTGGAATGAGTCTGTTTAACCTGCACAATTGTGTATTGGAAGTATTTCTCCTTCTTTTGGAATTTTTAGGCGCTCCCAGGTATGAGTTTTCCTTGATTATCAGAGCAGATTTTGGACCTCAAGTTGTAACCAATGCTGGTATTGTTGAAATTCTAGCAACTTGTCAAGATGGACTAAAGGCATTTTGTACAATGAGATATACAAAAGACTTTTGGATGCCAGGGGAGAATGTGACAGTTTAGAAGTAAAATATCTACCACAAGTTCCATATGTTTAGAAGTGGACCTTTTGGAGGATGACTTTATTACAAAGGTGCTATTCTCCTCAGTGCATTTGTCCATTGATTAGTTCAGAGTTGAATTTGCAGTTTAGATGCTGGGCCTTTTTTAAAGGAAGTGGAAAACTGAGGTCATGACCTAGAAGATTGTTTTCTTTTCCTCACAGCTTCATTCTTCTCTTTTGCTTCCTGGATGCCATGAGTTTATCTTCTTTCCTCTTCCCTATCCCTTTCCCACGTTATTTTTGCCTTGGAACCTGTCAACCATGGACTGAACCCATGCATACTAATTGCTAAAGTAATCCTCTCATCCTTTGGGTTATTGGTCTTGGGTATCTCATTCCGGTGTTGGGAAGAAGACTAAGGCACTCCATTTGCAACATTTTCAACTTTTTATAGCTTTCATCTCTAAATTTTGACAAATTCGTTTTATTTACTTATTATGCAAACTTTTGAACCCTATTAAATTTAGTCATAGAATGACCCTGGTTTTCACTTCAACTTTCTGTATCAGTTTTCAGTGACAGAAAAAAATCTCCAGAAATGTGGAAAGAATTATTTTAGCTCATGGTTTCAGAGTTTTCGGTGCTGGGTTTTGTAGTATATTGCTTCTAGACCTGTGGTGAAGCAGAATGTAATTTTGGACAGCATGTAGAGGATTTAAGTGTCACTTGTCATAGCAGAGAAGATACAGAGTAAGAGACTGAATGAATTCCCAGGACAAATATACCCTTGAAAGGCATGTCCCCCATGACCTGAATTCTTCACCTTGGTTTTACTTCCTAATATCCATCACTTCCAGTAGCATCACTTTTAGAGGCTGACTTTTCAACACTTGAGTCTGGGGGAATGTTCTAGATTCAAATTATAGCACATCTGCTTATTATTGATTTATATTTGGAAATTTGAGATCCTAACTCCTTATTTATTAATGAATATATGTACCTGCATGTTTGAAGTCTATATAATTTGAGAGTTTTCAGGAGTCTATTTGTTCACTTAAACTTCACAATTTGATGTCTCTTATTTTCACAAATATGTTTAAGTCAGCTTTAATTTGTAGAAATATCAGTTTCATGATTATCTGATAGTGAAACATTAAATAATAATTGTAAATGACAAGTGATTTTTCTCAAAACAAACAGAATATTGACTAAGGTGAACACAAAGCTGGTAATACAGAAATACACTTAATACAAAAGATAAATTGATAAATATGTTCCACTTAGGATAATGGATGATTGGCATAAAAATTATAAATATAGCTGAAGCTAAAGATAAAATTTTAATGGCCACCATACCTGAAAGGGAAAAAGAAAATTAAAATTAGTGATACCTTTTCTGACAAGTTCTTACAGATAAAGTACTTTAAATGTGTTATATAACAAAGGGGAGGTAACTACTTATATATTTTCAAATTTGTTTAGATGGACATTTTTAGTTTTATGTTAAAGGAAATGAGATTAATGCATACTAAATAAGGAAAAACTACAATTCAACCAATGTATGCAGTACAATTTTAATACATTTATGAATTAGATTGTATCATTTATTAACTAAAATAAAATATTTACATACTGGAATGAAAAAATACATTATTGTGTGTTATAAATAAAAAATTATGAATATAATTCCAATGTTAGTCATTGAAACATTTTTGGTTTGGGTATTTAGGAAACCAACCAATTATTTGTTTAATAGACTTTTTTCAACTAACATGTACAAATCTGTCCTAGAGCTGTAACATTGTGTATTAAAGCAGAAAAAATATTTGATTCAGAAAAGTCTGGATTGAAGTACAAAAATGATTATGCTAACAATACTTTTTTTCAAGAAATAATCAACTTATTCTACATTAATCTTAGTACTCTTGTTGGGACCATTTAAAGAAAAAGGTTCCTTTAGTGTACCTTAGTGTTCCTGTCTAGATTTACAAACTTGAGCTACTTGATCTGATTATCAGTTTCTTCATTTGTAAAGTGGTGTCTTAGATAATGTTGATCTTTAAGTATTGCTGAGAAACATGTTCAGTACATTTCAGTAGATGTGCTTAACCAAGGGGTGTTGGCTGATTAACTTTGTAACTGTGTCTGCAGACATTTCTTACTCTGCTCTGAGGCCAATAAAATCCTCCATGGAAAAATGGATTTATTTCTCTGAACTCCCTCGGAAAGCACCTGGAACATAGCAGCTACTCACCATGGATTTATTTAATAAATGAATATGTATCTCAAACTCAAGTTATCCTCATTTATATTTTTCATGATGCTCAAAGGTAAAGAAGATATTTTGGGCAAAAAGAAAGTGGAAGATGATACATATTTTTTGTTTCTTGAACTATGGTCAGTGGACCTCTCAGCATAATAATCTCCAAACTCATTGATGTTTATACAGATTTCCATGGTCCAATGGAGACAGAATGAATTAGAATTTCCAGGGATGAACAGGAGAATTCAAATGAAAGTAAAGACATTGAAGTGGTTATTTTAGTGACTGTCATGAAATATGAGTTTCTCATTTACATTCATACTTTAACTGAAGGGAAGAAGTATCTTACATGGGCAACAATGGTTGTATTTATAACTCAGATAAAAAATAAACTATACTCTGGAACTTCTAAAGTTTGTATTATAGCAAGTATGGCTTACACCATACAAAGACGAGACAAGTGAAAATAAGAAAGAGGTGACAGATAAAGCTACATGAACAAGGAATAAATGTGGTTCACAAAATTGAATGCCAGATAGCTTTATAAATATTCTGTGAGTAGGAGACCACTAGGTATATGCATATTAAGAGTTTAGAAGCACCCAAAGTATTTTTGATATCAAGATGAGACTAAATCACACTAATGTGTTCTTGACAAAATAATATATTTTTCACTATAAGAAATACAACAAAAATTTAGGCTCTTGTATCAGAATTTGACTTTCAGTTCCAGATTAGCTGCATTTATCAAGGGCAAGCAAATGAGCCATGAAACGGTCTTTAATAAAGCATGGTTAATACAAGGATCCAGGTCAGCTGTTTGCCTGCCTCTGCACACACTTCTTTCTTGCTCACTTTCTATGCTCTTGTCAGAACGGTCCTTTCAAAGAGTCTGATATTATTTTTCCTGCATACAATGGTTTGATTGTTTTACAACACTCAAATGAGACATAAGACAGTTCAAGGGAGGGGGCTATCATCTAGTGTAGGAGTACCCACATTCCTGGTCACAGAGTGGTAGGAACTTGGTAGCACAGCAGAATGTGAACAGTGAGCCAGAGAAGGAAGCTACATCTGCATTTGCTGCTTTCTCATTGTTCACATTACCACCTGAGTTCCATCTCCTGTCACATCAGGAGTTGCCTTAGATTCTCACAGGAGCTTGAACTCTACCGTGAATTGTACTCGTGAGGATCTAGGTTGTGTACTCTTTGTGAAAACCTAATGCCCAAAGATCTGAAATGGAGTTGAGGTGGTGATGCTAGTGCTGGGGAGCAGCTATGAATGTGGGTAAACATTAGTAGAGAAGTTTGACTGTACAGAGATCATCATAAATCAATTATTTGCAGATTCCTATGAAAACCCGATCAGTGAGTAGCAAATCCCAATTAAAATGCATCTGCTGGCAGTCTTTACAGTAGCAAGTGAGTTGATGTGACCATCTATTTGCAGGAACACAAGGTGAGGGCTCCTACTGATTCTGGATTATGGTGAGTTGTATCATTATTCCATTACTGTACATATTGCAATGTAATACTAATGGAAATAAGGCACACAATAAATGTGATGTACTTGAATAATTTGGAAACCATCAACTTCCTCTCCCCAAACCGTTGTAAACTTGTCTTCCATAAAACTGGTTCCTAGTATGAAAATTTTTGGAAACCACTCATATGGCATGTCCTCTGCTTACCATACTCTGTATCTGGCACGGGCCTATGTCTTTAGAGGAGGAGTACTTTCAAGTATTTTGTAAGAGCCTTCTGTATGGATCTGTGGAATATCATTTATTTAATGTGCACATAGTCTTGAGATTAAACCTCAGTTCTATACCCACCAGAAATCATAAATTAAATTCTAAGAAGCTATAGTCTTTTTTCCAACTAATTTGTACAAAACAATGTTTCAGTCTTGTTAAAGTTCTCAACTTAATAATGACCTTTAGTTTCTTATACAAATTAAATAGTTTTCTCACCAAAATATTACAACTTATTGCCTGAAATTGATGAAAATGACCTCTATCTTCCTTGTAAAAACATCCATATTTAACTTTTACCTCTCTCTCTCAAAATCAGTCCACAAATGTTACATATTAGAAAAACGGGGAAATACAGACCCAGATCAGATGTTTCATAAATTGGACCAGCAGTTGTTTAGAAGCATCCATGTAACTCCAACAAAGTTTATTTATTGAAAAAAAGAAATTTTATGTTAATGTTTCAATTTTGATTTTCCTTATAAGGTCTTGGTAGATCTGGATCTTGGTACCTTAGTTTAAGTAAACCAACCATATCTATCTCACTTAAAAACCAATTTATTAATCCCACATAGTTTACTAAATTAATTAAATTTGATGGTATAAATGCAAGAGATGATAAAATGATTAACTAGATCACAGCTACTGCAGGAAAGAGGTGCTAATTAAGCATAGCATAGATCAGGGACAATTGTTTTTCTTGGCCTGCAGTGTAGATCAGCCTTGCTCTTGCAAGTATTCCATAAGAAATTATGTCAGTCATTGATGCTGAAGTCCCAAGTGAAATAACCTATTGCAAGGAAGATAATACTCTGTCCATCCATGTGAAAGCAACAGAATCTGCAAACTTTAAACAAAATTCAAAAAGTCATAGACACTTAGGCTGTTTTGCAAATATGATAAAATTCATTCTTTCTGAATATGTAACATTTGTGTTATGAGTTGGCTACTTCTATAGGAGAGGAAGTCTCCTTTCTTCCTTGAATCAGTTTTGGACTTGTGTTTTGATCAGCAAAATGGAAATAGTTATTGTGAGTTTTTGTCCTAGTTCTTGAGAAGTATTGCAGACTTCTGCTTGCTGTCCTGATTGGAACCCTGCCTAGGTACCATATTGATGAACTCAGCCTAGATTATCAGTGGACAGAGCCAAGACAATCCATATTATCTCTCAAGAACTCAATAAGAGATCACTCTTTTAGAAACATAATTGGCCCAGAGCTCTTACTACATTTTGAAATGTGTTATGACATGTTTTTTAAAGACTAGTGTCTCACAGGGTACTCTCAGCCAGTGACTTTGGCTAAAGGCCTCCATATAGACTTGCTAAACCTTTCTTATACTGTGTATCAGTCAAAGATGTTTTTACCCAGCCTTTCTTTCTTATTCCATTTGCTTTGGGCCAGATTTTCCTTATGGTGCCAATACACTCACAGCCTTTCCTGGTTTCTTGTTTGCTTGGTTTAATGGTTTAAAACAAACCTTGTTCTAATAAAATCCTTGCATATGTAACATTTTTGTGGAATATGCCTTTCAAAGGCTTGAACTTACATACATGTAAGAGCATGACAAGACTTAGGATAAATATTTTTCCATATAGAAGTAATGTTCATACTCAGGAATGGCCCCAGAATGCTCAACTGATCCTGTCCTAAGTTGCCAATCTGAACAAATATTTTCTGAAAATCATTAAGTTGGTACATGTATGAAAGTTGCTAGACAACAATGGATAATTGATACCATCACCCATACTATTATGAAATAAAATAAAAATGGGAAGATTTTCCATAGGGTTTGTTATTGTTTTCTAACTACAATAGCTCTAGAAATATAAGATATTGTGTTGTAAACATATGAGATATGCTGCAAATGGCTCCAAAATTATGTGCATTGATTACAGTTAAGGTGGAGACAAAAATGGTGTGATAAAATTTTCCTGTCTTATTACTTTAAAATTATAGCATTTTTGCAATAAACATGGGTTGAATTAAAAGTGCAATGATTTCATGTCATTTTTCAGTACCAGCTGCTTAGTTGTATGTATTTACATAATTGTTACCATTTTTTGTAGTTGCAAACTATTTTCAAAAATTCAGTTTTAAACAGTGTTAATACTTGTTGAGAGATCACTGCTATTGTATTCTAACTTAATTGACTATATTTCATTTCATGGTTTTAAAATGTATTGCAAACTTTCTCACAGTAGTATTTATATGGCATGAGGCACTTGAGCTCCAGAGGCATGGCACTTGAAATCAGTCTTAATGTCAACATGAGGTACATGTCATAGTTACTTTTCTCTGTGGATGAGATGCAATACTTGACACCCAAGGTTAAAGGAGGAAAGGTTTATTTAGCTCACAGTTCATGAAATTTCAGTCTATAACTGGCTGGCTCCAAGGCAGAGTAGCACATAGTATTTGTAAAGTGTATATCATTTGTATAGTATTGAGACAACTATTTTTCCTTGCATTCTTTGTAAAGCTCAAAGAATGAACACATTATGTTTATATGACTATAGGTATATCAAACAAATCTATTTATAAAGGTATGCTCATTTATTTTAAATAGGTAGGTGTGATGGTTTCCCTCTTGTTCACAATCATACCTGAAGAAATGATTTCCTTTGGTGTCAAAACTGTTGAGAAGGATATATTAACCAATAAATATATCACAGTGATGATGGACAAGGCAAAAACCAAAGATCTGGGAATTGTCTGACCAGGATTTTTTACTTCTCCTGAGGAATACAAAGAAATTAAGCAGAGCAGCATATATTGTTTAAAATTTCAGAGTTCTTTCTAATAAAAAGATAAGTCGTATATTATTCCAGAGTCATTGTTCTTTCATCTTTCTGGGATGATTTTGGTATGGTCTAGGATGCAGAAACTTGTTTTCCACATATTTAGTAAAAGAAAATTTTCCAAAGTTTCATTGATAATGTTTGGAAGAGAAACATTTGATTCTTCTACTGATGAATGTGTAGAACTTACATCACAGCAGGTATTTTTCTGCCACTAGAGAAAACTTAGAATATTTTAGAAGTGCTGCTGTAGCAGAAAATGCTCCCCCCAGCCAGTATACTTCAGTTGTCCAGGTGACAGTCCTGTTGTAGTTCTGTTTCTTAGAAATGGCTGGTCACTGTGACGCATAGCTAGTTACTATGATGCATATTGTAGGAACCAAACAAAGACAGCCAAGTACTCTACCTCTGTACCTTCCCTTTGCAACTCCATAAAAGTCTCTTTGGGCCTTTGAGGCCTGACATTTTTATGGACAATTGATTCCCTGTCAGTGCCTGTCCAATATTAAATAAATCTGCCTCCAAATCTGTTGGGAGCCATTGAAGCTGGAAATTGACCACATGTGCAAGGCTAGGGCATGGCCATCCCAAGAACAAAGAGCATCTGGGGTAGCCACATGAAGAAGCTGCTTCAGCCTAGAGGACACTTGGCCCCAGACAATCCAAACAGTGGGTTGCTAGGACAACAGGGTTTCATGTGACATTAAGTCACTATAATATATAAATAAACACCCCTGTGGTGAGGAGGCAGTTCCTTTCCTCTTATCCAGAGAGTAAGGATTCCACCTGATCCCAGCTTTTTCTCATCTTTATTTTCTCATCCTCTCACAGTCCTTCACCCAAGGAGCCTCAAGGGCCATGTGGGCTAAAACACAAATCCTGTGTGTTGTTTGGGTGCTTCTATTTGCTGTTGCATCAGAGGTGTAAGCCAGGAAGATTGACTATGCTGACCTCTTTGGTGACTGGTTGTGGCCCTCATGGACAGAGCAGGGACCTCATGGATATAGCAGGGACCTCTCCAGATCCCAATGAGAAAGCATATCCTTGAAAATCAGTACAGGGCTAAAATGAAATCAGACTCTATTACCTGCATCTGAAGAAAAAACAGATCTATTTTTTCCTGAGAATTCCTCCTTGAACACTTGTTGCTGCTGCAGTTGCTGGCAACACCTATTGCTTCATTCCTTGCTCTTAACTCATCTACTTCCAGCCAATTTAATGAGTTCTAGCTAGCTCTTGCTTGCATTCAGCCACAGGGCCTGCCCCTTCAGAGCTTTCTGCTTCACAGATACACAATACGCCTATTCTAGTCAGATGTTGTCATGTAAGACCTGCCTAAGATGACTGTCAGCAATTCCTTCTCACTGTGTTCAACACGGAAATGCTGTTACATTTTGACTGAAGAAAAACTGAACTGTCATCCCTGATAAATGAGTTGTCATGGACTTTCCCAAAGGTCACTCTGCCTAAAAGCATAAAATTAGTCAAGCACTTCTCAAAGATTTCAAAAAGGAGGTCAAGAAGCCCATCAATTTATCAAAAGTTACCACTGCTACCTAGAAGCCTGATAAAGCCCTTACCAATATGCAAGGTATAAGGGCTACAGATATTAAAAATACAATGGAACAGAACTCTCTGCCCTCAAAAGTCCTCTCTGTCATAAAGACGTCACCATTGTCAGGGCAACTGGTACTCTTGCCCCTCACCCCTTCTGTCAGGCACAAACTTACAGCCTGGGAGGACATCTTACCAAATATGAATTCCTGTCACCAAGCCAGTCAACTTAAACCCTGCATTTTCCCTGAGAGGAAGATGATGCCTGTATTGGCATGAGACAGATCACCAAAATCCTGAAATTTTGAAAACTCTCCTCTCAGAGGTATGGGCCAAAGAGTTATCTTTGGACCTGATCATCAACTGTGCTCCCATATCCTATGTCACAGAAGCACACAGGCATCTAGCCACACCTCAGCCACCTAAAACTGTTTGGAATCCTGATACAATGTCAATTGATTTAGAACACTTTCCTCCTCCTGCTGAGGAAGCTTGGCTGAGATTGTTGGCCAGTACATGGCCTCTGTGCCATCAACTCTGCCACCATGACTCTGCACTCAGCAGTTTCTAACCATTTTACTTTTCCTAGGTTTCCTTTCCGCTGCTGTTGCCTGGTACACCTGCCTGGAAATAAAGAATTGTACTTTCTCAAAGAAAATGTATGAATCATGAAAAGGACCCACATCAAGCTATTGACTGTGGTTAGTTCTGGATAGGGGACTAGATTTTGTGATAGTAGTAAAATGGAGCAAAAGTCTTAAATCTGTGATAATTTTACTTAATAATTATATGAATGCATTTCTTTTCTTTTTTTTATTTAAAAGAAACAAAAGCATGTAAAGGGTAGAGATAATACAGAATTTCAAAAAAAAGATAATAAGAAATCACTAGTTGATAAATTACATATTGTCGTCTTAGAAATAGTAGTTCAAGTTACTAAATTAAAGCATACAAAGCAGATATACAAACAGTGAGAGTGTAAACAGCTAGGCATGCATGAGTCTCTACATGTATTTCTATCCTTTCTGTATTAGAGGGAAAAACAAAACCTAGCAAGACAAAACAAAACAAATTCCTATAAAAACAAGAAACCAAAAAGTCATATAAAACCACAGTACAAGATGATCTACAATGATTACTGTGTTGTTTCTTATTATCTTCAATAGAATTGTCTATATTATCAGGCATAATTGAATATAGCAGTACATAATAATATTAGTTAAAATAAAACATTGTAGACAGTATAAAACTTCAAAGGCAGGTAATAATCAAACCAGAGTGGATATTCTAGTGTATCTTGTTTTAAGTGCAGTTGCCTATACTCTCAGACTTGATACTATCAATCTTAACAGCTTTGAATAAAATCTATCAATACAAAACATCGAACTAACAAACCAGATTTGATTACGATCAGTCATGGTAAAACTGTAGGTTTTACAAAGTTTTAGATTAAGTTAATAGGAAATCAAGGATTATTACCATAGTATATCCTATTATTTTTGGGAAAACTGTCTGTGCCCTCAAATCTAGTACAAGTAGAATGACTGGAACAGAATATAATACAACTAATCAGAGTATTGTGAGTAATATGGGTTTTAAATCCTGGTGCACTATTAACAATATAGTGTATCAAGGCCATCTATGTTAGAGATTCTAGCCATCCTTCTCTGCCTCATTTCTGCTATGCTATTTTTCTGCCTGTTTGTCTCATTTTCTCCTTCATTCTACTGCCTGCCCCTCTCATTGAGGCCTTTCTGCCACTGTTCCTAAAATCCTGGTATTTTTTTCTCTTTCTCTAGAATGTCCTTCAGTATTCTCTGTAGGGTTGGATTGGTGGTCACAAACTCCTCCAGTTCCTCTTTGTCATGAAAGCATCTTGTTTCTCCATTAATTTCTAGTGACAGCTTTGCAGGGTACATCAATCTGGGCTGGAGGTTATTTTCTTTCAGGGCTTGGAATACTTCGCTCCAAGCTCTTCCTGATCTGATGGTCTGTGTTGAGAAGTCAGCCATGATCCTGATGGGCTTACCTTTATAGGTAATCTGTTTCTTTTCTCTGATGGCTTTTAATATTCTGTTTTTTATATTGAATTTCTGATATCTTGATTATTATATGTCTGGGTGTAGATCTGTTTTGGTTGTAGGTGGCTAGAGTTCTGTATGCCTCACATAACGGAATGTCATTTTCTTTTCCCATGCTTGGGAAGTTTTCCTTAATTATTTCTGTGAATAGCCTTTGTAATTTGCCTGTATGTATTCCTGCTTCTTCACTCACATCTCTTATTCTTAAACTGTAGATTCTCTTGTCATCTTCTAGCCTTTGTATTGTTACTGTCTGTTTACTTGTTATTTTTCAGAGATCTTTCCTTTCATGATCACACAGTGCAAACTTGTTTTCAAGTTTGGATACTCTATCCTTAGTTTCTTTTAAGGTGTTTTGCCAGCTTTCAATGGAGTTTTTAATTTCCTGGTCGTCTCTTTGAGTCTGCTTCATGCATTCTATATTTTCTTTATATTCTTTTATCGAATGTTTCTCTCCTTTTTTTGTGTTCCTCCCTTCTTTTGTCTGTATCTTCCTGAGAGATGCTTCCTAAGAGCATTTCTTTTATTACTCTACTCATATCTTGCTTTACCTGATTTAATATTTCAGTTTTGAGCTCATCTACAAAGTCCTGAAGATATCTCTTAATGTCCATTGAAGCCATGTCTGATGTTGCATGTTTGCCTCCCTCAGTCTCCCTGTTTTTCCCACTCCTGGATCAGTGCTCTCAGGGTTCTGTGCTGGCGGCCTCCTCCTGCCTCTCTCTTCTGTCATGGCCCTGGCTTCCTCCACACAGGTTACAGTGAAGGTCCCAGCCCCTTTCTCTGCTGGCCACAATTCCTCCAAAGCACTCTGGCGAAGGACCTCCACCCTCTCCTGACTGCTCTTGTCACTGAGGTGTAAGCAGCGGCTGTGTATGCTTGCCCTTCCCAGCCAAACTTCAGGGGCCTTAACTCAGTTAGTGTGTGCTAGGCACAGGGAATTGATTTGGGATGTCTCATTGGCTCCCAGCCAGGGGTGCAGCCCAGTCCAAGTAAATCCCATGAATCTGTTCTGAGGTGGAGCAACCAACTGAAGTCACTGTTGCTCCCAGTTCAGGCTCCTCCTGCCAGATTCCAACATATTGCCCATTTGGTTGCACCCTTCCCACAAGGGGGTCTCATTCCCAGGACTGACCGTGGATTAATGAAGGTCCCTTCTCTGGCTCTGCTCTCTGTTGGGCTCACCAACCCCCGACTTCAGCACTGCAGCAGTTCCTGTGAGTGGTGTTGGGAATGAGTTTGGGCAGCTCTGCCAGCCAGTGGGGATTCAAGCCTGCACAAATTCAGGCTGGCGCAAACTTGGCAAGTTGCCACAAAAACGCTGTGTCCTGTAATTTTTAGTTGTTTCAGTTGTAGTCCAGATGTATTTGATGAGCTGTTTTATGTTTTAATTTCTTCCTGTGTCAAGAGGATCCATCTCCCTCTGTGTGGATCTCTCAGGGATGTTTTATTCTGGCATATGAGTTGTTTCTCCCGGGAGGCTTTGTATTTTGTTGCTCACTGATAGGCCATCTTGTCTTCTTCCCTTTGCTGTTTTTATAATCTTTCCTTTGAATCTGCTCAATGCATTTCTTATGTAATGCTTAAATCAAAGTGCCTCAAAATGCTAGAATTAAATGCCACAATATCTAGGAGTAAAAAGATTCCCTATGGTGTTTGAAAAACTGTTTATGATTCTACAGTTTCATATGGGGGCCTAACCTGCAGAATACTAAATTCTACATAGTCTGTGAATGACTATTTATGGCAGCTTAATGATGAACATATAATAAAGAACATTTTAAATTTCACTCCAGAAAGGAAGTAAATTAGACTTAGCATCCCTATCTCTTGTGGATAAAGCTTTATACAAGCTACATGTTTTTAGAAATGGGTTTACCTGCAATGCTGATTAAAGGAGTGAATCCCATATAGGAATAGAATCTTTGGAGAATGGCTTCTGCAATTTGCGAGGCATCAGAAATTCAAATCTGGACAAATTCTCCTTTTTCCCAGTTACTAACAGCACAATCCCTGTTAGGGAAATGAAACAGAGAATAGACATCTTCATCCAAGAACTGATAGTATGAAACCAGGACACTGTTTTGACTCCTTGAATAATCAAAAGTCCCAATGAGCACAAAATGGCCAAAGTTAGGCATTTCTTTGGTAGTGCTGGGGGTGAACATCCAGCATAGAAAGGCTGAATTAAATAGCTAGTTACCAGCAAGCTTTGTGTGGCCAGTGCTATGATACAAGCAAAATATTTGATCCAAAGGTTAAGAAAAGCAATAGAGGATCCAAAAGATCTTTTAAGGAAATAGATGCTGCACTTCCAGGGAAGGCAGTCCCCATCTCTGCAAGACAGAGCATTGATTATATTCAGTATGCCACAAACTTCCCAAACTCTCAGGGAGACAGGCATGTTTAGTGAAGAGTATTTCAGTTTTTTTTTCTGTGTCAGGGGTCAAACTTATGACCTTGAGCTTGCCAGGTAGATGCTTGTGTTGCTAAGCTAAATCCCCAGCCCAGTGTGGAGTATTTCAGTACCCCCTTAGGAGATATAAATATTCCTGCCCCTATGACAATAAGTAAGAAAATGTTTCTATGTAAAAATTCTATTGTTCTTGAGGGTTACATGCTTTTTTTCTTTTTTTCTAATCCCAAAATGTAAACTTGCAACTTCACATGGGTTTCTCTTAAAGCATCCTCTGCATTTTAATTAGCCTCTCCTAGGTGTGATACCCTATCAATATTAACCCATCTAATCCTTACACAAGTTTTTTATTATTTAATTTAACTTGGTTTTAAAATGATTAACTATGACTTTTTTCTATGATTTTGTGTTTTCTACCAAAAACCAGAGTTAAAATATTCACATGTAACTTATTATTGATTTAAAATCATAGATGGTAGTGAACAAGTTAGTTAGTTACTGCTAATTAGGAAGGTAAGGTTGCAGGAATTTCAGGAGAGCAAAGTCTCCTTTGGAGTTAGATCACTGTTACTGTACCTAAGTCTGCGCTTGACCCTCCAGAGCCAATATGCAAAGAACATGGTTATGGAAAGCACATCAGGTTGGTTAAAGAACTGGGTCTTTGAAAGGATGAAGGAGCTTTGTATCTGTGAGAAAGATCTTCTTAGGGAACACAGGAATGGGATAGGACTTGTAGAGGGAAATAACGATGACATGGACAATGGGCAGGAAGGCTGCCTACCAGGCAGGTTCTCTTCATCCCACGAGGCCCCTCCCCCTTGTCCTGGCACTAGTGATGGAAACATGGTGACCTACTGTGACTTCCTGGAACTTGTTCCTGTACCCTTTAGATAAACATTACTTTTCTGCAAATTAAATGTGGTAGCATTTAACATTCTTTGGTTTAGTTGTCATGCAGAACTAAAGAATAAGGAAGGGTGTTAGAAATTCTGATGTTAACTGAAGGTCACCAGGTGTTCTTGTGTCTGTGAATGTAAACTAAGATTACTGAAGGCCGAGTATCTTAACCATTTACATGAACTATTAGAATTTAGATTATTGTGCAAAAGGGAGGGAAGTTATTCTGCTAGGTATAATTTTAGAGGATAGACCACTGTTACAATACTGTTATTATTTAGCAATGAAGTATTACTGTATAGATTTATACCAAGAGACATAATTGTAGTTTATTGGAAAAAATGTAAACTTTGGATTGGATTGGAGAATGATTTTAATTTTACTTTACCATGTAGTAGAGATAAATTTTTGGACATGGCATTTTTTATAATGGCATTTTTTTATTAGTACATGTTTGCAATTCATGCAGTTTACAATTAAGTTGGAGAATGGTTACATGTATATATTACAGCTTGTTTTTCTTTTCATCCCTTTCCCTCTCCCTCCCTTATTCCTTGGGTTCTCCTATCTCCTTTTCATACTTATTGATATTATTTGTCTTAGCTCATGTCATGGCATATGTTTTTTACATTAATTGAGCTTATTAGGTTCCCATACATGACATGTTTTTTGTTTCTCTTATTTCCCCTTCCTCTCCTCACCCCTCACCCTTGTTTTCCTGGACCATTTGCCTATTGAAAGAGATCCATCCTTTTGTTCTTTTCTATCTGTAAGAGAAAGGGTTAAGATAATGAAATTTGGCAAAATGAAGGTGTTTGCTGAAGTGACCTTGCTTGCTGCCTTTCTGCAGAGAGGCTATTTTTTGAGAAAAGGATGTACAGAGATAAGTGTTACCACTAGAAGGACTGAATGTTCCTGGCTCTAGCTGAGGCTGGGGATGATCTTTCTAGTCACACAGGCCTGTTGGTACTAAGCCACCTTTAGGTGAACTCTGTATATACAACTGGAATGGTGCATGGTGATATAACCACTGCCAACCATAGGTCTTGGTGCTCTTTATGGGATCCTGAAGGGAATTCTTCCTTCCACTTCTCTGGGTGCTTTCCCCGCCATCAATGTGGTACTATAATCTTGCTTTTGTCTTTGTTCTTTGCTCTCTGATAAATACTTGAAGCATATCTACCATTAGATGGTCTTCTCTGTTGTTAAGGATCTCAACTTTGAACTTCTGGGGTCACATATATGTGACTCCTTGCCATCACAGTGTCCATTTTTGTTATTGCCTTAGTTTGTACTTTGCCTTACTGAAATGAGAAATAGCATATTCTATTTAAGATTGTGTGTCTGGTTTCTTTTACTTAATATATTTTCCAAGTGCATCCATTTTCCTACTAATACCTCAAATGTGTCATTCTGTATAGCTCAGCAGCATTCCATTATATATAAATATCACATTTTCTTTGTATAGTAATCTGTTGAGGTGGTATACAGGCTGTTTGAAAGATGTAACTATTGGATTTAAAAGACTGAGTTCTAACAGATCATTTTAAATCCACAGAGCTACTCATGAGAGGTGACCACTAAACAACTGAGAAATCCTATTTTTATATAATTATATCACCTTATTTGGTGTTGAGGTTTTCTGGCAAAATAGAGAAACAAAAAGAAAGGGAAAGGATGACTTTACTGAGGACATGGAGAGGAGCACACAACTCATGGGGGTGGGCTTTCTCCTCTGCCCAACACAGAGGGGACTGAAGGTTACATGACTTCTGGCCCAAAGTGGTGTTTGGGGAAGTCATTGAGGACAAATGAGGAACTGACTGGAATTCTCTTCGGTAGCACAGTATGGGAAAGCAAAGAAGAAGCTGTAATCAGGGCTGAAGGAGGAGGGGGAAATGGTCATCAGGGAACTTTTATTTATTTCACATAAGTTTTAGAATTATTTTGGCAATTTCTACAAAAAAAACTTAATTGAGAAGACAAGATGGCCAATCAGTGAGCAACAGAATACAAAGCCTCCTGGGAGAAACAATTCATATGCCAGAATAAAACACCTTGGAGAGACCCAGACAGGGAGATGGATCCTCTTCACACAGGAAGAAATTAAAACTTAAAAAAGCTCATCAAATACTTCAGGACTACAACTGAAACAGCTAAAAACTATGGAACACAGCATTTTCGCGATGACCCACCATGTTTGCACCAGCTTGAATCCATACCGGCAGGCAGAGCCACCCAAACTCATTCCCACCACCACTCACAGGAAGCACGGCAGCACTGAAGTCAGGGATTGGTGAGCCCAATGCAGAGCGGAGAGTGGAGCTGGTGGAGGAACCTTCATTGATCCATGGTCAGTGCTGGGAGTGAGACCTGCCCCCATGGGAAGGGTGTGACCAGGTGGGCGACATGTTGGAATTGGGCCGGAGGAGCCTGAACTGGGAATGACAGTGACTTTGGTTGGTTGCTCCCTCCCCAGAGCAGATTCATGCAATTTGCTTGGACTGGGCCAGACCCTGGCTGGGACCCAATGAGACATCCCAAATTGATTCCCTGCTCCCAGTACGCACTAACTGGTTGATTGCCTCTGAAGTTTGGCTGGCTCGGTGGGGAGGGGCAGGCATAGGCAGCTGCTGCTTACACCACAGTGACAGGAGCAAGCAGGAGAGGGCGGAGTTCCCTTGCCAGCGTGCTTTGCAGGAAATGTGACCAACAGAGAAAGGGGCTGGGACCTGCACTGTAACCTGTGTGGAGGAAGCCAGGGCTATGACTGGAGAGAGAGGCAGGAGGAGGCCCCCAGCACAGAACCCTGAGAGCACTGATCCAGGAGTGGGAAAAACAGGGAGACTGAGGGAGGCAAACATGCAACATCAGACATGGCTTCAATGGACATTAAGAGATATCTTCAGGACCTTGTAGATGAGCTCAAAACTGAAATATTAAATCAGGTAAAGCAAGATATGAGTAGAGTAATAAAAGAAATGCTCTTAGGAAGCATCTCTCAGGAAGATACAGACAAAAGAAGGGAGGAACACAAAAAAAGGAGAGAAACATTTGATAAAGAATATAAAGAAAATATAGAATACATGAAGCAGACTCAAAGAGACGACCAGGAAATTAAAAACTCCATTGAAAGCTGGCAAAACGCCTTAAAAGAAGCTAAGGATAGAGTATCCAAACTTGAAGACAAGTTTGCACTGTGTGATCATGAAAGGAAAGATCTCTTAAAAATAAGGAAACAGGCAGTAACAATACAAAGGCCAGAAGATGACAAGAGAATCTACAGTTTAAGAATAAGAAGCATGAACAAAGAAGCAGGAATACATACAGGCAAATTACAAAGGCTATTCATGGAAATAATTAAGGAAAACTTCCCAAGCATGGGAAAAGAAAATGACATTAGGTTGTGTGAGGCTTACATAACTCCAGCCACCTACAACCAAAACAGAGCTACAGCCAGATGTATAATAATCAAGATACCAGAAATTCAATATAAAAACAATATTAAAAGCTGTCAGAGAAAAGAAACAGATTACCTATAAAGGTAAGCCCATCAGGATCACAGCTGACTTCTTGACACAGACCATCAGATCAAGAAGAGCTTGGAGTGAAGTCTTCCAAATCCTGAAGGAAGGTGGCCTCCAGCCCAGACTGATGTACCCTGAAAAACTGTCACTAGAAATAATGGAGAAACAAGATGCTTCCATGAAAAAGAGGAACTGGGGGAGTTTGTGACCACCAATCCAACCCTGCAGAGAATGCTGAAGGACATTCTAGAGAGAGAGAAAAAAAAATAACAAGATTTTAGGAACAGTGGCAGAAAGGCCTCAATGAGTGGGGGGGCAGTAGAATGAAGGAGAAAAGTAGACAAGCAAAGGCAGAAAAATAGCATAGCAGAAATGAGGCAGAGAAGGATGGCTAGAATCTCTAACATAGATGGCCTTGATACACTATATTCTTAATAGTGTACCAGAATTTAAAACCCACATTACTCACACTACTCTGCTTAGTTGTATTATATTCTGTTCCAGTCATTCTACCTGTACTAGATATGAGGGCACAGACAGTAATCCCGAAAATAACAGGATATAGTATGGTAATCTTCTTTAAGTTCCTATTAACTTAATCTAAAGCTCTGTAAAACCTACACAGTTTTACCATGACTGATCATAATTGAATCTGGTTTGTTATATCACTGTTTTGTATTGATAGATTTTATTCAAAGCTGTTACAATTGATAGTATCAAGTCTGAGAGTATAGGCAACTGCTCTTACGATGACAAGATCCATAGAATACCCACTCTGGTTTGATTATTACCTGCCTTTGAAGTTTTATACTGTCTACAATGTTTTATTTTACTAATATTGTTATTTACTACTATACTTAATTATACTGCTATATTTAATTATGCTTCATGATATAACATTCTATCAAAGATAACAAGAAACAACATAGTAATCATTGTAGATCACCTTGTACTGTGGTTTTATACGACTTTTTGGTTTCATGTTTTTATAGGAATTTGTTTTGTTTTGTCTTGCTAAGTTTTGTTTTTCCCTCTAATACAGAAAGGATAGAAATACAAGTAGAGTTTCATGCATGCATAGCTGTTCACACTCTCACTGTTTGACTATCTACTTTTTATGCTTTAATTTTGTAACTCGAACAACGATTTCTAAGAGGATAATATGTAATTTATTAACTAGTGATTTCTTATTGTTTATCTTTTTTTTTGAAATTCTGTATTATCTCTACCCTTTACATGCTTTTGTTTCTTTTTAAATAAAATCTAAAAAAAAGAAAGATGTAACTATTATAAGCTGTGCTGTTATAAAAATTTGTATGCAATTATTGCTATAGTAATAATTTGGATGATAGCTGGGTCATATAACATTTCTAATTGCAGATCTTTGATAAATCTCCATACAGATTTCCATAATGATTGTACTAGTTTGCATTCCTACCAACAATGCAGGAGGGTTCCTTTCATACCACAGTCACACTAGCATTTATTATTGTTTAATTTCTTAATGACTGCCATTCTTTTTGGAGTAATATGGAATCTTAGAGTTGTTTTAATTTGCATTTCTCTCATGACAAGAGATGTTGAATGTTTTTCATGTATTTGTTGATCATTTGCAATTCTTCCTCTGTGGAGTGTCTGTTTATTTCTTAGAGTATTTTTTCAATGGGTCTTTAAAGTTAGGTGGTTTTAATTTTTTAATTAAGTTTATTGGTACATTTTAAGTATAAATAATGATGACATTCACCATAGGGAATTTGTACATGGACATGATATAACTTGACTATTTTTTTTTCTATCATAGCCCTACCCTCCCTTCAGCCTTGCTTCCCCTCTTTATTTACAAAATATCTATTTTTCCTTTTTTTCTTTTCCTTTTCTTCCTTTTCACTTCTCCCTCTCTAGTTCTCTCCTTCCCATTTGGACATTTTTTTTCTATTTCACAATAGATATTATGCATATTGTCTTTATTTACACTTTTTGTTTCTCACACTAGAGAAACTATGTGATTTTTACATTTGTGTATGATTTATTTCACTTAAGATTGTGGTCTCCAGGTGCATCCATTTACCTAAAAATATCTCAAATTTATCCTTCTTTATGGCTAAGGATTATTATTTTGTACGAAAAAAACCCACATCTTCTTTATCCATTCATTGTTTGAATGGCATTTGGGTTGTTTCCAATATTTAGCTGTTCAAACTGTGCTGCTATAAACATGGGTGTGCATACACTGCTGTGGTATGATGCTTTTCATGCTTTTGAGAAGATACCAGGAGGGAGAATAGCTGAGTTGAATGGAATCTCTATTCGTAGTTTTTTGAGGAAATTCAACATTGATTTCCACAGTGGTTGCACCAGTCTGTTATCCCATCATCAGAGAACGTGTTCCTTTTCCCCCACCGCCCTTCCAGTAATTGTTATTGATTGATTTCTTGATAACAGTCATTATTTTGGGAGTACTTTGGAATCTCAGACTTGTTTTAAATTTGCATTTCCCAGATGACCAGCGCTGTTGAATATTTTCTCATATATTTATTTGCCATTTGTGCTTCTTCATTGAGGAGTATCTATTCATTTTTTATGTCCTTTTTTTTGGATTGGGTCTTTAAATTGGGGGGTATGATTTTTTCCATTCTGTAGGTTGTGTCTTCACTTTGTGGTTGCCATTGCTGTCAGAAGCATTTCAATTTGATGTGATCTTATTTTGTGATTTCTGATATTACTTCTTATACAATCAGAGTATTGTCCTACTCTTACATCTTTAAGAGTTTTAACTATTTTGCTATCTAGCAGTTTAAATGTTTCTGCTCTACTGTTCATATCTTTGATCCATTTTGTTAGTTCAATGCATGGTGTAAGATAATAGAAAAGGGCTGAATGTTTGAATCCAAGATACTTCTGGAAGATGGAGAGCTGACTGTGTGGAGTCCTGCTGTGAGGCTGATGGTACTTTAGGCTGTTGCAACTAAAAGTCAGCTTTGGCCTGAGTTGCCAAGGACTGGTGGTTCATGTGAGTGCCTTGTTTTCACTGATGGCACTCCTCTATGCCCATCACTGTTCTGGGCACAGTCTGCCACCTCATCTTCCAGCATGAACAAAGACACAGCCTTCCTGGAGCATCACTCCTTAATGTGAGCCTGAGGAAGGGAGTCACATATCCAAAACAATTGAAAATATTCTTCTACTATTCTTTATTTGATTGAATTATTTTTTCATTTTTTATTTTAATTGTACCTTCAAGAGAGTTTTTTCTCTGCCATTTCCCCCTTATATACTGTTATCTTCATATTTTAGCCTATTATTTTATATTATTTTTTACTAGAGTGTGTGTCAGTGCTTTGCTTAATCTTAGTTTTGTCTCCACCCCTAATGTAGTTTACAGAGGGTAAAGGAATTCTCCCCTGTTCATGTCTATGCCCTCTTACTTTTACATATATCTCTTTACCTGACCTCTTTCTCTTATGTTTTACTCATTCTCAATTTTACCTTTTTAATCTGCTTCACCTTTACAGTTGTTTCCCTTAAACTTTTTCTCTAGTATTTACATCAATTATAGAATAGTCACTCAATTTTCACCTATCACTACCAATTTTGTACACAGTTCTCCCTCTTATCCCTTCAAAATATATAGCAACATACCATTAGCATTGATGGGACCATTTGCCCCCTTCCTATACTTTCTTTTCCTTACCACACAGCAGGGGATTTAAACTTTGTCTTTTTTCTATTTCTCTACTTTTTCAAGCTCTGGCATTACTGGAATTCCAAATCTCCTTGGCTTTAGATAATGGATTCTACAGCATTGTGGTGTAACTATGTTTTTCACCAGTATGGGAGACACAGCTATTGCATTTAGTGCACATTAATGGTTGACCAAACCTTAGGTTGTTGTACTGATCACACTATGGTAGTGGATTTCTTCTTCAGGCTAGAAGAAGATCCAAAACAGTGTCTGATGGTACACTATTGCTGAACTAGCCTTGGTAGCTTTCACTGCAATGATTAGCCTGTTAGCGTTGTAGTTGAAGTAATCCCATAGCAATAATCCCATAGGAATAATCCTGAGTCAGTGGACAATTAAGCACCAGTGAGTGTTTCTCCTAAACCAACCATCATACTGGGAGGAGAGAAACAGTAAGAGCTCCTAACCTAAGAACTGAGCTGGATCAGATTCTGCAAGAATACCTGACAAGTCCAAGGTCCTAAGTTCAATTCCTTGTACCTCTCCCTCCCCCAAAGTAACTGCAACCTGTCAGAAGGAAGTCCTGAGTCTGAGAGTTTAGTTCAGTATTCCAGAGGGGGAATCAGAGGTATTACTGGGGTGTGGGCAAGAGGCTTGTGGAAAATCACACCTGCAATGTCTCATTGGAATATCTAATTTATGTTTCCATTGGACATCTTATTGGTAGTAAATTTTTGTGTGTTTCTTGATTTATTTAGCAACATGGGGTTGTGATACATTATTCTGTGATTTCAGGTGATTATTAGATTGTTGTACTTGTATATTTGTTTGATCATTGGCTCTGATTTACTGTCTAGGTTCTCTGCCTTGTCTCAGCTTTTTACCTAGTTTTCTCTCCTCAAAGCCCTGAGCCAGTACTACTGACATATTTCTTTATTTTTTTCTAAACATGTAAACTCCTCCCAATTTCTTGAATCCACCATATTCAGTTCCCTCAGTCACTCTTACCATCACAGGTATAATTCATCAAGCCTGATGCTCCTCTATGTCTTATATATCATATTGGCCTCCCGAAAAGTAAGTTCTGTTAGCCACATGTTTCTTAAGTACAACGTGACTGCCCTTTCTCCCATATTTCACCCTTGCTCTCATAAAAGATCCTCTGAACACCCTTAATAGTAAATCTTCAACCCAGATAAAGGTACTTCACTAAAAAAACCCCATATCAATCTTTTCTTCTTATCTACCACTATTTTCCCCTTTAAGCCTCCATCTTAGTGCCTATCACTACCATTCAACTACCTCCCATCCTCTCCACTCCACCTCACCAACTGGACCACAAACCACAAATAATAAACTGTCATGGTGTGGATATAGAATAGACAAAGAGGGGAAGAAAAGCTGAAAGATTATCATGTAAGAGCACTGTAACATTGAATTTTTGAATGCTGTAATAAATAGAAGCATTTCATCCAGCAAAACATATGATCAGAGACAAAATCACTTAAAATAAATAATACAAAGCTTTCGTATATAAAGGAGGGGTTCAGGGAGGGTAGGGGAATGGGAAAAATAATCAAGTTATATCAGGAAGTACAAATTTCCAATGACAAATGAGATCACTATGTGCACTTAAAATGTGCCAATAAAAATCATTTTATTTGGTAAAAAAAGAAGTAAATACTAGCTGCAGCTATACAAAAATGAAAAGTATTCACAGGAAGGCACCTTCATCCTAAAAAATCTCTATGTAAGCCACAGTCTCTACCCCCAACTTGAAGAATCCCTCTCCACATAAAAAAGGGAGAAAAAAATATATGTAAATATAGAAAAGGTAGTGATACAGGGAAACAAAGAAACAGATCTCTGAACACTAACCCAAAACTCTCAAGGAAGGGTCAAAAAGAGAGAAGATAACAAATACCAGCTGGCAAACATCTATGAAAAATTCTTAGAAGAGATGAAGAAAGTAGATGAGCTCAAAGAGCAAATGAGGAATTACGTTCAATATGCCCACAGTGAATATTTGGGAAATAGATAAAACATTGGATGAGCTAACTGAAATAGTTCAAAATTTGAATGACAGATTCAAAAAGGGTATGGAATCCTCAAAAAGACGTTAGAAAGAAATACCTGAAATAATAAACGGTATAGAATTCATACATGGAAGGCATGATCAATGTGAAAATAGAGAGTCTGATATTGAGGGCAAAGTAGTGAAATACTCAATGAAACAAACAAACAAAAAAACAAAATAAAAGAACTAAAAGAAAGCTATCCAATAGCTACTGGGTGATAATAAGAAAACTAATCTAAGGTTAATAGGAGTTAGGTAAACACAAGAAAATAGTACAAATGTATTACTAATATGCATAGAAATTATGGGAGAATTTCCCAAATATAAGAAAAGAATTTAAAATACAAATAAGTGACTCTTATATAAAACCAAACAATTATGATGAAAATAGAAGCTCACCAAGACATAGTCTGATTGAATTCACTGATAGCCAAACAAAACAAACACCCTAGAGAATTTCAAAGGCAGCCAGAGAAAAACAAAAAAATCACATATAAAGATATATCAATTAGAATCACTGCAGACTTGTCAGCACAAATCTAGTAGGCCAGAAGAGCTTGGAGTGAAGTATTTCAAGCAGTAAAAGCAAATAACTTGCAACCCAGATTAACTTACCCATTTTTCTGTAACTTACCCAGAAAAATCTATCCTTCAAAAACAGAGAAATAAGGTATTTTCATGAAAAAATACCAGCTCAGAAGTCACGTGAGTGCTAAACCAGCTTTAGAGAAAGTACTCAAAAAAATTCTTGACAGAAATGATGAATTGGACACATCTAAAACACAGGAAAATAGCAAGTCAATTAATAAAAAACAACAAAAAATTAGAAAAAGAAAAACAAACAACAACAGATTAAAAAGTCAATAAGACAATAAGACTGACATATCTCAGTAATGTCTTTAAACATTAATGGCCACAAGTCTCCAATCAAAAGAGTGTCAGACTGGATCAAAAAACAGAATCCCATAATATGTTGCATTGTAGAAAGTCATCTAATCCAAAAAGATATTCATAGACTAAAAAGTAAAGTATGGAAAAAATTTGAGCACCAGGACCCTGAAGGCAATCAGGGATTCCAATTCTGGTATCAGACATGGTAAACTTTAAGTTTAAACTGATCAGAAGAGACAAAATTCACTACATACTAGTTAAAGGAAAGATTCAACAAGAAGAAGTAATATTGATAAACACATATGCACCAAATCCTGAAGCACCTATATTCATAAAACAAAAACTGATGAAATTAAATGATCAAATAAACACCAACACGGTTAGAGTAGGAAATTTTAACACCCAACTTTCACAAAGTCAGATGAATTAAAGACCAATAGAGAAATTTCAGAGTGGAACCACAACCTTGAAAATATGAACTTAATAGATTTATACAGAGTATTCCACTTCTCTTTAATAGAATATATATTCTTTCCAGGAGCACATGGTACTTTTTCTGAAATAGATTGCACACTATTCTAAAAAGCCAGGTTAAGTAAATATGGAAGAGTTGAAACAACAAGTATACTATCAGACCACTATCTGATAGATATAAATAGATATTGATGGCAAAATAAATTTTAGAAAAAACAAAAGCTCCTGGAAAATTAACAACACACTCCCAAATAACCAATGAGTCACAGAAGAGATCAAAGAAGAAATTTAAGAAGTTTTGAAAGCTAATGACAGTGACTGTTCAACTGAACAAAATCCTGTACACATTAGGATCAGTGTACACATTAGGAAAACAGAGCAAGCCCAATTAAACAACCGTATGAGAAATCTTAAGATATCTGAGAAAGGACAAGCCAAACCTAAACTGAAACTAAGCAGGGAAATTGTAAAGATGACAGCATAAATAAATGACATTAAGGTTAAAGAAACTGCTAGAAATGAATCAAAGAGAAGGTTCTTTGAAAGAATAAATAAAATAGATAAGCTTTTAGCAAGACTCACCAAAGGAAAAAGAAAAGACTCACATCAAAGCAACTAAATATGAAAAAGAAATTACAAGAGACAACTTTGAAATGCAGAAAATAGCAACTACTTTGAAAAATTATATTCTAACAAAAGTAGCAAGTTTTGAAATAACAGATACATTTCTATATGGATACAAACTACCAAAGTAATCCAAGAAGAAATAAATATGCTTAACGACTCAATAACAAGCAAAGCAATTTACCAAATTATCATTATTCATGTAAATTTCTGTTGTACAGTGCAATAATATGACCCATGTATATGGTGTGTTGTGATCAAATCAGAATACTACAATTTACATGTCCTTTCCTTAAACATTTAAATTTGATTAACGTATAATACTTTTAATGCAACTCAGAGAGTGTGATATTTTAAGTGTATCATATATGCTCACCAAACAATGACATTTATAATATGATTTTGTATTAGCCTTCTCTCCCTGTGACAAAATATATACAGAAATCAAGTTAAAGGAGGAAATGTATTTTAGCCCATGGTTTCATGGGTCTCAGTCCTTGATCACTGGATTCAATATGTCTGGGCCCTTGGTGAGGTGGAAACTTCAGTGGAGAGTGTGGTAGAGCCAAGTGTCTCACCTCATGGGTGGCAAGTGGCAGAGAAGAGAGAGGAGATGGGGGAGAGAGAGAGAGTCAGAGACAGACAGAGACAGAGATAGTGAGAGACAGACAGAGAGAGACAGAGACAGAGACAAAGAGACAGGTCCCCAGGGACACCCTTCCAAAGCATGTCCCCAGTTACCTATGACTTCCAACTATCCTATTTCTTAACATTTCCACCAACATCCACCAATTGAGCCTTCAACACAGGAGTCTCTGGGAGACTTTCCAGGTCCAAGTTAAAATATTCCACTTTCAAAATTTCATCTCACAAAGCAAAAAGTGTTGCATTCACTTCCTGCCATCCTCACAGTCCTGCGATTTTCAAAAGTTTAAGTTGAAAGTGTCCTAGGAACCCTTAAAATTTAAAAAAAAAAAAAAAGTTTTATCCTTCCAATATGTAATGGCATGTGGTAAATATTCCCACTCCAAAACTGAGGAATAAAGAAACAATGAGGAATAAAACCAAAGCAAGACCAAAATCTAATAGGGTAGTATCATGCCTGGCACCCGTGGTGGCATGTAATGGTGGCTTGTGGATTCTGGAGGGTGCGAGCAAACCCACCCCTACTGCCTTGTGCCACATTGCCTCTCTCTTGGGCTGGCTCTCTCATTCCCTCTGGCTCCTCTTAACAGATGTTACATGCTCTTGACTCATCAAGCTTCTTGTGACCTCTCTTACAAATTCAGATTCCACTCAAACTTCATACATTGCCATTTCAGTGTTTACCTGCAGGGTTTCTAACACTCCACACTCACTGCCTGTTCTCCCAGGCCTTACTTTTAAATCTGGTGGAAATGTCCATGAATCTGTATTCTTGCTTTTTTCCTGCTTATAATGCTAACACTAAAAATTATGTCACTCTGCCACCCCTAGGAGCTGGAAAAACCATTGTCCATGGCTGCCAAAATCTTTAAGTGCCTGGATGAGTGATGGCAGAGAAACAGTTCCTTAGGTGATCATGTTTGAACCATGTGTGCCAGGGCTCTTAAGGCAAAATCTATCAAATGAGTGTACAGTTTTACCTTTTAGGGCCTAGTCAGATGATTCTACCATTTAATTTGTGAAAATCCCTTAAGATATCTTTCCTACTAATTCTTTATTAATTATTTGGTTTCTTTTCAATGATATTAACCTACCCAGTGACTGCACCCTTGTAGGCTGAACTCCAGGGTACCCTGAATACTTAAGGCCACCTAGGGAAGTGTATGCCAAGTTGAGCCATCCAGGCACTCAGAGGACAGTATAGCTAGCTCCAGTTTGGCTGGCTACTGTTTGAGTTGGTGGCAGATCCTAAAATAATCCATGCCACAGATTTTTTTTTTGATTTTGTGGGTCTTTTTTTTGATTTTTAAAAAATTTTATTTAAAGAGAAAAAAAAAGCAAAACAGAAAAAGGGGTAGAAACAATACAGAATTTCAGAAAAAAAATAAGCAATAAGAAATCACTAGTTGATAAATTACATATTGTCTTCTTAGACATAGTTGTTCAAGTTACAAAATTAAAGCATACAAAGTGGACATTCAAACAGTGAGACTGCAAAAAAGTTCAATGATCCGGTAACAACTTAGCAACATGGTTATCACTCCTACACACTTAAACATACATGCAGCCATATCCTCTAGAGCACTTTCTTTTCTTCCTTTTACTTTTTAAGTAAATTATCTAGTTATATCCTGTTTCAGGTTGCTCAGTACCTTACTGCCTTGTTTTGTTGTTGTTATTTACTTTTTAATTACCTTATATAATTCTGTTGCCTTGTTTTTGAGTTTCTCCTCATCCATGCTCCATGGATCAGCTTTGGTGGAGTTGGGAGTTTTTTGGAGGTATTTTGTTACTTTGTTATCTACTTTTTTTTTGAAGGTAGCAAAATACAACAGAACAAGACAGAATAAACCCATGCAACCCCAGTACAGTGAAAGTAACATAGAACCTCGCAGCAGGTCACAAGGACACGAGCAACAGGCACAATAGTACAACCTATTCTGTTCACATTAACTGTACTTTCAATCAGAGCAAAATGGAAGGAAATATTGAACTTATAAAAACAGAATGTTGTATAAAGCAGTACCATTAATCAAAAATGAGCAAAACAATGATAAAAATATTTGCCTTCAAAGAGATGTAGGAGGAAATCCCCCTTACTTGCCATGCTGCATACATTCATCCTCCCAAGAGATACTCAGACCGACGGTGCTGACTTGCTAATGTGGGGGGAGGAATGGATCAATGTCTGATCCTTAGCCTGTGCACTGGCAGGCCCCCAGCTGCTTACCAGGGCGGCAAGTAGGCTGCCTGTTCTCCCAGCCCCCAAAGTTCCAACATGATTCAGAGTTTAGGAATCGCTGATAGTTCTCGCCCTGGTGTGCTGGTGGCTTGCTAGGCCCCCAGCTGCCCCCAAATGCCACAGATTTTGTAGTCACGCATAAAGGAAGATTTGTGGAGATTTCAGAGGAAAGCCTTGAAGGAGAGACAATGATTCCTTAAGAAGATGATGCATAAAGCTGTGAAAATGAAACCTAAATTTTAGTCTAGACTCTGGGAAGATAGAGATGCTAGTAATGTGGAAGGAGGAAAGTCACAGACAATGAACAGAGCCTGCCAAAGAGTGCAACATGAAACACTTCCAGATGTGTGACTTTCACAGTCTTTTGGGGATCATATCTCATCACTACATGCTCTGAATGGTGAAAAATAGAGCTATCACATTTACCATGTGCCTTCCTGGGTTTTAATCTTGCTTTGGTGCAACTTCTTGCTATTCCAGTTTTCTTCCCATTTGGAATAACTCTATTTAACTTGCACCATGAGTATTGGAGATATTTCACTTTATTTTGGAGTTTTTTTTGAGGGGGTCCTAGTCATGAGTTTTCCTTGGGACTTAGAGGTGACTTTGAACTTTGAGTTTTGAGCTATGCTGGTATTGTTGAAAATCTGGTAACTCGTCAAGATGGACTAAAGCCATTTTGCATAATGAGATTTATGCAAGACTTTTCAATGTCAAGGGAGAATTGTAGTAGTTTAGATGGAAAATATCCACCACCTGTATCATATGTTCAGAAGTGGAGCTTTGGAAGGTGAATGTATTACAAAGGTGCTATTCTCCCCAGTGCATTTGTCCATTGATTGGTTCAGAGCTGAATGTTCAGATGAGGTACTAGGCCCTTTTTTTAAGGAGGTGGGACTCTGAGATCATGACTTAGAAGACTGTATTCTTTTCCTCACATCCTCTCTTTATTCTCTTTGCTTCCCAGGTGCAATGAGGTGATCAACTTTCCTCTGGAACATATTTCTACCATGTTATTTGTGCTTTGGAGCCCATGAACTATAGACTGAATCCACTTAAACAAGTGCTGGAAGAAACCTCTTTTTGGTTTAGTTGTCAATGTTGGGTATTTTGTTCCTGTGATGACAGAATGACTAATATGCTTTGGTTGTAATGTATTAATTCTTTTCTAGCTTTTATCTCCCAATGTCAAATTCTCCCATACACCAGTTACATAACATTGTAAATTACATTGTCTGATCTTGTTGCTTGAATGATCCTTGTCCTATGTACAAACTTTTTGTGTTGGTTTTCTGTTGCAAAGAAAATTTCCATAAAGGTGAAAAGAATTATTTTAGCTCATGGTTTCAGAGGTTTCAATACTGAGTTTTGTGTCATGCTGATCCTGGGCCTGTCGGTGAACATGTGGTAGACTGAAGCATCTCTTGTCATGGCAGAGAGCATGCAGAGAGAGAGAGAGAGAGAATGACAAAATGGCCAGGACAAAAATATCCTTCAAATGCATGTTGCATCTGAACTACACTGTTCACCAAAACTCATTTCCTAGTGTCCTTTAACCCTTTCACATCAGCTATAGGGCTGACTCTTCAACATTTGAGTCTGTTGGGGATGTTTCAGATCCAAATTATAGCACATCTGCTTATTATTGATTTGTGTTTGGAAATTTAAGGTCTCACCCCCTTAGTTATTAATGAATAAGTACCTGAGTATTTGACTGTTTTCTTTATATCATTTGGAGGTTTGCAGAAGTCTATTCATTCTCTTAAATTTACAATTTAATGTCTCTTATTTTCACAAACATGTTTATAGTCAGTTTTTGTTTTTAGAAATACAAGTTTCATGATCATCTGATGGGGAAACATTAAATAATAATTGTAAATAACAAGTGATTGTCTCGGGACATACAGATTGTTGATTAAGGTGAACATGAAGCCAGTAATATAGAAGTCCACATAAAACAAAGATGACTTGATACACATGCTCCATTTTAGGTGATTGAATGATTGGCATAAAAATTAGAAATAGAGATGAAGCTAAAGATGCAGATATCAATGGCAGCCACACCTGAAAGGAAAGAAGAAAACTATGAGTAATGATGGCTTTTTTCTCACAAATTTTTATAGATGAAGTGATACACAAGTGATAGCTAACAAAGAGGAGATAACTGCATATACATTTTCAAATACATGTTGATGAATAGTCTTAGTTTTATGTTACAGAAAATGAGATTAAGACACATTAAACTACAAGTTTTAGGGGGTACCAAGAATCCAACTCAGGACCTCATGCTTGCAAGGAAGGCACTGCAACACTGGGCTAAATCCTTTGCCCCTAAACTACAATTCTTCAACTCTAGGAGTCTTTCATTTGAGTTTTGGGGTTTTTTTTTGTGTAGAGTATCCCATCATCAGCAAATGTTGATAATTTAACTTCTTTATATCCTATAAATATTCCTTTTAGTTCTCTCTTTCTTCTAATTGCCCTGGCTAATATTTCCAGAACTATATTCAACAGGATAGTAATGGTGAGCATCTGTTTTGTTCCTGAAAGCATGAAAGCTTTCAGTGTTTCACCATTTAGTATGATGTTAGTTGCTGGTGTTTGATAGATACATTTTATCAGGTTGAGATAACTGCTATCTATTTTAGTTTTCTGTAGGTTTTTTAAAAATCACAAATGGGTGCTAGACTTTGTCAAATGCTTATTCTGCATCTATTGAAAGGATCATGTGGTTTTTTTCCTTCATTCTGTTAAAGTGGTGTATTATATTTACTGGTTTACATATGTTGGACCCTCCTTGTATCCTTTGGATGACTCCTATTTGTTCATAATACATAATCTTTTTGATGGTTTTTCTGCATTCTGTTGGCCACTCTCTTACTGAAGATTTTTGCATCTATTTTCACTAGGGACATTGATCTGTAGTTCTTTTTTGTGTTTCAGTCCTTCTGTCGTTTTGGCATCAGGGTAGTGCTGGGTTCCAGGAATGAGTTGGGAGTGTTGCCCATGTCCAGTTTTATTCAAGAGTTTGAGGAGTAGTGGCATTAGATATTCTCTAAAATTCTTATAGAATTCAGCAATGAATCCATCTGGTCTTGGAATTTACTTTGCTAGTAGTTTTAAAATTACTTCTTTAATTTCATTGGCTGATATTGATTTATTTAGAATTTTATATCTTTTTTTACTTTTTAAAAAAATTTTATTTAAAGAGGAAAAAAGCAAAACAGAAAAAGGGGTAGAAACAATACAGAATTTCAGAAAAAAATAAACAGTAAGAAATCACTAGTTGATAAATTACATATTGTCTTCTTAGATATACTTGTTCAAGTTACAAAATTAAAGGATATAGAGTGGACATTCAAACAGTGAGGCTGCAAAGAAGTTCAATGACCCAATAACAACTTAGCAACATGGTTATCAATCCTACACACTTAAACATAAATGCAGTTATATCCTTTAGAACACTTTCTGTTCCTCCTTTTACTTTTTTTTTTACTTTTTTTATTTAAAGAGAAACAAAAACATGTAAAGGGTAGAAATAATACAGAATTTCAAAAAAAAAGATAAACAGTAAGAAATGACTAGTTGATAAATTACATATTGTCCTCTTAGAAATAGTTGTTCAATTTACAAAATTAAAGCATACAAAGTAGATATACAAACAGTGAGAATGTAAACAGCTATGCATGCATGAGTCTCTATATGTATTTCTATCCTTTCTGTATTAGAGGGAAAAACAAAACTTAGCAAGACAAAACAAAACAAATCCCTATAAAAACATGAAACCAAAAAGTCATATAAAACCACAGTACAAGGTGATCTACAATGATTACTTTGTTGTTTTTTTTATTATATTCAATAGAATTATCTATATCATCAGGCATAATTGAATATAGCAGTATAATTAAATATAGCAGTACATAGCAATATTAGTAAAAGTAAAACATTGTAGACAGTATAAAACTTCAACGGCAGGTAATAATCAAACCATAGTGGATATTCTAGTGAATCTTGTTATCTTAAGTGCAGTTGCCTATACTCTCAGACTTGATACTATCAATCTTAACAGCTTTGAATAAAATTTATCAATACAAAACAGCAATCTAACAGACCAGATTTGATTATGATCAGTCATGGTAAAACAGTGTAGGTTATACAGAGTTTTACATTAAGTTAATAGGAAATTAAGGATGATTGTCATACTATATCTTGTTATTTTTGGGATTACTGTCTGTGCCCTCAAATCTAGTACAGGTAGAATGACTGGAACAGAATATAATACAACTAAGTGGAGTAGTGTGAATAATGTGGGTTTTAAATCCTGGTGCACTATTAAGAATATAGTGTATCAAGGCCATCTATGTTAGAGATTCTAGTTATCCTTCTCTGCCTCATTTCTGCTATGCTATTTTTCTGCTTGTCTACTTTTCTCCTTCATTCTACTGCCTGCCTTCCTCATTCATTGAGGCCTTACTGCCACTGTTCCTAAAATCCTGGTATTTTTTTCTCTTTCTCTAGAATGTCCTTCAGCATTCTCTGCGGGGTTGGATTGGTGGTCACAAGGTCCCCCAGTTCCTCTTTTTCATGGAAGCATCTTGTTTCTCCATTAATTTCTAGTGACAGTTTTGCAGGGTACATCAATCTGGGCTGGAGGTTATTTTCTTTCAGGGCTTGGAAGACTTCACCCCAAGCTCTTCTTGATCTGATGGTCTGCTTCAAGAAGTCAGCTGTGATCCTGATGGGCTTACCTTTATAGGTAATCTGTTTATTTTCTCTGATGGCTTTTAATATTCTGTTTTTATATTGAATTTCTGGTATCTTGATTATTATCTGTCTGGGTGTAGCTCTGTTTTGGTTGTAGGTGGCTGGAGTTCTGTATGCCTCACACAAGTGAATGTCATTTTCTTTTCCCATGCTTGGGAAGTTTTCCTTAATTATTTCCATGAATAGCCTTTGTAATTCACCTGTATGTATTCCTGCTTCTTTGTTCACATTTCTTATTCTTAAATTGTAGATTCTCTTGTCATTTTCTAGGCTTTGTATTGCTATGCCTGTTTCCTTGTTGTTTTTAAGAGATCTTTCCTTTCATGATCACACATTGCAAACTTGTCTTCAAGTTTTGATAGTCTATCCTTAGTTTCTTTTAAGGCATTTTGCCAGCTTTCAATGGAGTTTTTAATTTCCTGGTAGTCTCTTTGAATCTGCTTCATCTATTCTATATTTTCTTTATATTCTTTATCAAATATTTCTCTCCTTCTTTTGTGTTCCTCCCTTATTCCATCTGTATCTTCCTGAGAGATGCTTCCTGAAAGCATTTCTTTTATTACTCTACTCACATCTTGCTTTACCTAATTTAATATTTCAGTTTTGAGCATGTCTACAAGGTCCCAAAGATATCTCTTAATGTCCATTGAAGCCATGTCTGATGTTGCGTGTTTGCCGCCCTCAGTCTCCCTTGTTTTTCCCGTTTCTGGATCAGTGCTCTCAGTGTTCTGGGCTAGGGGCCTCCTCTTGCCTCTCTCTCTTGTCATGGTCCCAGCTTCCTCCATACAGGTTACAGTGTAGGTCCCAGCCCCCTTCCCTGTTGGCTATGTTTCCTCTGAAGCATGCTGGCAAGGGATCTCTGCCCTGTCTTGACTGCTCTTGACACTGAGGTGTAAGCAGCAGCTGCATATGCCTGCCCCTTCCCACCAGGCCATCCAAACTTCAGGGCCCTTCACCTGGTTAGTGCATGCTAGGTGCAGGGAATTGGTTTGGAATAGCTCATTGGGTCCTGGCCAGGGGCGTGGCCCAGTCCAAGCAAATCCCATGAATCTGTTCTGAGGAGGGAGGAACCAACCAAAGTCACTGTCATTCCCAGTTCAGGCTCCTCCTGCTCGATTCCAACATGTCACCCATTTGGTCGTGCCCTTCCATTGGGGGGGTCTCATTCCCAGGACTGATCGTGGATTAATGAAGGTCCCTTCACTGGCTCCGCTGTCTGTTGGGCTCACCAACCCCCAACTTCAGTGCTGCTGTGGTTCCTGTGAGTGGTGGCAGGATCGAGTTTGGGCAGCTCTGCCAGCCAACATGGACTCAAGCCTGCACAAATTCAGGCTGGCACAAACTTGGCAAGTCACCGCAAAAATGCTGTGTCCTGTAATTTTTAGCTGTTTCAGTTGTAGTCTGGATGTATTTGATGAGCTTTTTAATGTTTTACTTTATTCCTGTGTAAAGAGGATCTATCTCTCTGTTGGGTCTCTCCAGGATGTTTTATTCTGGCATATAAGTTGTTTCTTCAGGGAGGCTTTGTATTTTGTTGCTCACTGATTGGCCATCTTGACTTCTCTCCCAATAATAGATTTTCTCATTGCTGGGACAAAATCATGCCCAAAGTTAAAGGAGGAAAGGTTTTTATTTGGCTCACAGTTTGTAGAGGTTTCACTCCATTATCAGCTGGTTTTCATTTCACTGCAACCTGTTCTGAAACTCTGGGGACTCTTCTCAGTTTTGGGCTTGCTCTGCTATTTTAATGTGAGAATTCTCCACTCTATTTTCCCCTTGTAGGACTGTTTTCATTGCATCTCATCATACACTACTACCTTTGATAAATTACTTCTCTTGTCATTAGATTATATAATCCATTCATTAAAATCAGTGAAAAGTTGTACTTTAAGCAATGACAAATACATTATTTCATATCATGTCATAAATAAGAAATAATACCATTCTAATATTAGCCATGTAAACATTAGTTTCTGTATTTAGGCAACCAATTATTTGTTTATTATACTTCTTTCAAGTAACATATAAAAATTTCCTGGGAGGCGCTGCACAACTGAGGTAAATCCTCTTCCCCTACAGCACAATTTTTAAATTCTAGGAGTTTTCATTGAGTTTTTGGGCTTTCATAATTAGAGAATTATAGGTTTCTCATTTACATTCATACAATATCCAAACACAATAAATATCTTAAATGGGTAACTTTTACTATATTTATAACCCAGTTAAGATAGAAAACATATTATGGAACCTGTTAAAGCTTGCATTGTAACACAGCATGGCTTGCATCATACAAAGATGAAATAAATGAAAATAAGACAGATATGTGGCAGATAAGGACACATTAACAAGTAATAAATTTATTTCACAAAATTGCATGCCAGGAAGCTTTATAAGCTTTGTAAGCAGGTCACCCAAAATGGGATTCTTGCATAGGAATTCCAGTGTTCAATTCCAGATCAGCTTCCTTTATCTAGTATAGTCAATATGAGCTTTTGAATTCTCTTTAATAAAGCATGGTTATTAAAAAAATCCAGGCCAGTGGTTTGGACTGCTTTTACTCACGTATCTTTTTCACTTACTTTCTATGCTATTTTCAGATGGGCTTTTCAAAAGAAGAGTCTGAAATTATTTCTTCTGATGATGGTTTGCTTATTGTATAACACACACATGTAGCCATTAGAGGATGCAAGCAGGGGCTATCATCTGGAGTAGGGGTTCCCATAACTCTAGTCACTGAATGGTAGAAACTAGGCATCACAGCAGGAGGCTATCAATGGATCAGGGAACAAAGCTTCATCTGTATTTACTGCCTTTCCCCATTGTTCACATTACTACTTTAGCTCCATCTCCTGTCAGGTCAGCAATGACACTAGATTCTCATAGGAGCATGAATTGTACTGTGAACTGTACCTGTGAGGATGTAGGTTGTGTGCTTCTTATGAAAACCTAATGTCTGAAGATCTGAAATAGAGTTAAGGTGGCAATGCTAGTTCAGGTAGCAGCAACAAATACAGGTTAATATAGCAGAGAAGTTTGAGTGTACAGAGACTGTAATAAATCAATTACTTGCAGACTCTTATCAAAATCCTACTGGTAAGTTGCAAATAACAATTAAGTTGCATTTGGTGGCAGGATTTATAGTAGCAAAACAATTGATGTTACCAGCTGGTTACATTAGGGCTTCCACTGCTTCTGCATAATGGTGAGTTCTATCATTGTTTCCTTATACATTACAATGAAAAATGAATAGAAATGAAGCACATAATAAATGTAATGTGCACAAATAACTTGGAAACCATCAACCTGCTTCTTACAATCTGTTATAAACTTATCTTTCACTATTCTGGTTTGTGGTCTCAAAAACATTGGGAACTTTTCATTTGGCATGTTCTCTGCTCCTTGTGATCTGTGCCTGGGCACAGGGCTACTTGTCTCTAGTAAAGAAGTGCTTTTAAGTAGTAATTTTTAAGGGCCTTCAGTATTCTTCTGTGAAACAGTGTTTGCTTAACATGCATGAGTTCCTGAAATCAAAACTCAGTTATATACTCGTCAGAAATTATACATAGACTCAAAGAAGTTATAGTAGTTTTGTCAACCAAATAGTACAGGATGGCAATTCGATCTTTTTAAAAGATAGTTCTCAATTTTTATAAAGACTATTAATTTCATATACAAAGTAAATATTTTCTCAGCAGAATATTGCTACCTAATTCCTGAAATCTGTGAAAACATCTATCTTCCTTGTAAAAAATCAAATTTCAACTTTTAAACACATGCCCCCCCCAAAAAAATCAGTTCAAAAATGGTTCATATCAGAAAACGGGTAAATGGAAACATAGATCCGAAGTTTCACAAATTGGGCTGACAATTTTTTAGGAACATCCATAACAGCTTCAACAAATTTTATTCATAGAAGGAAACTGGAAATTTAATGTTAACTTTTCAGTTTGAGTTACCTTATAAGGTCTCCTTAGGTCTGGATCCTTGTACCTCATTTTAAGTAAGCCAATCATATTTAGCCCACTTAAAACCCAGCATACTAATCCCAGATATTATATTTGTTAATTTGATGGTATAACAGCAATCGAAGATAAAATGATTAACTGGATCACAGCTACAGCTAGAGACAGGTGCTCATTAAGCATAGAGTGGATCACAGGCAATTGTCCTTCTTTGCTAGCAGCATAGAGCATCCTTGATCCTTTAAGTATTCCACAAGAAATGTTGTCAATTATTGCAGTTGAAATCCCGATGAGATGACCCATTGCATGGAAGAGAGTACTCTGTCCATCCATGTTACCACAATAGAATCTACAAAAATTAAACAAAATTTAAAATGTTCCTGTCACTTTGGATTTTTCACAAATACATGTGACAATCATTTGTTTTTCCTATATTTATAACTTTTGTAATGTAAGTTGGCTGGTCTTTACAAAAGAGGATGTTTCTTTCACTCCTTGAATGTTTCAACCAATGAAGTGGAAACAGTTATTTGTGAGGTTTTTTCCCTAGTTGTTGAGGTGTATTGGAGACTTCTCCTTGCTGTTTTGATTGAAACCTTGCCTAGCTACCATATTAATGAGTTCAGCCTAGATTATCAGAGGACAGAGCCAAGATGTTATCTCTGGAGATAAGAAAATGCAAAAGATCTCACTTAGAATCATATCTACTGCATTGTGAAATCTCTTTTGACATGTCTTAAAACCAAACTCCTCAATGTGTTCTCTCAACCAATGACTTTGTGTGGTAGAGATACATGAAAATTCATTTCTCTGATGACCATCATCTATTAAGGGATCCTTTAGACTTGCTAAACTTTCCTTATATTGTATAGTAGTATAAGATGTTTTCTACCCACCCATTCCTTTTTATTTCCTTTACTTTGAGTCAAATTTGTATTATAGCCCCAAAACACTCACAACCTTTCCTGATTTCTTCCTTAGTTGATTTAACACAAGACTTTGTCACAAATATCTCCTTTCACATGTGACCTTGTTGTGGAATTTACCTTTCAGAGGTTTTAAATGCTGTCCATGTGGGAACCCAAAGAGCATGCCAAGACTGAGGATAAAAGTTCACAGAGCAGAAATGTGCAGACACAGGCATGGCCCCAGTGTGCTCAACTGATCCTATCATAGATTGCCAATGAGTAGAATTCTGATTCAAAAATGTTTGTTCAGCCAGGTGTGGTGGCTCATGCCTGTAATCCCAGTACTCAGGAGGCTGAGGCAGGAGGATCATTATGAGTTTGAGGCCAGCCTGGGCTACAAAGTGAGCTCAAGGCCAGCCTGAACTGCATAGTGAGACCCTGTCTAAAAAAAAAAAAAGACAAAAACATGTTTGTTCTAAGTCAGTACATTTCTAGAATTTTGCAAGACAATAATGGATAATTGATATAGTCACCTGTACTATTATAAAAAATGGAAAATCTTTCAAACTGGGTGGATATTGTTCTCTAAGTAAATCAAATAGCTCCTCTTGTACATAGAAGCCAACTTACATTACAAAAGGTATAGATGTAGCAGGAATGAGGTATTGTCATATGAATTAGCAATAACATAATAGCATATTATGTTTTAAATATAGCAAGTATGCTGCAAAATGGCTCCAAAATTATTGGGTATTAATTACAGTTAAAGTGGAGACAAAAATTGTGTGATATAATGTTTTATTATTTATAAATATATACTATTTTTACAATGAGCACTGGATAAATTAATATTTCAATTATTTTTTTCCATTTTCTAATAGCAACTGCTTAGTTGTAAGTGTGTATTTGCACAGTTAAAGGCTGTCCTTTCTTCTAGGAACAATTTGTGTTCTAAAATTAAAAAAATTATTAATAAGTGTTAACACTTGCTGAGAGATCATTGTTATTGTATTCTAAGTTTACTGAATCATTTAATGATTTTAAAATGCATTTCTTAGACTACTATGTAATAATCATAACTTTATCTGTAGAAACTGAAAGGAAATTACATTAATGGGAGAGCATAAATTAAGAAAGTGGTTGTTTCAGTAAGCCAGGCAAGAACAAGAAGGGTCTGGACCAAGGCAGTAAGAGTGGAATGAAGAGGTGAAAATACTCAAAGAATGTGAGTGAGGTAGATTTTTAGAGAACTTGCAGACTGGTTTTCAGGCAGAGTATATGGCAAATTATAATTTTGTCTTAATTTTTAATAATGAAAAATATCTCACTTAGTGGATTGTAGTATTTCTGTGAGACCTAAATTGTCAGTATGTAATCATAACACACTTCTGTTTCCCTTTTTAACTTGTAATTGTCCTTTTCTATTATAACCAACATTTCTATGCTAGTCTCTTTTGAGTTCTTCAATCATCTCTCTGTGTTTGTACATGATCATATTCCACCATGTCTATCTGTGTCTGCTAATTTTTAGTTTGTATTTTTGCTATATTAATTGAAATTTATTCACAATACTTGAAAAATCAATTGTTTTTAATGAATAGACTTTCCATATAACTTTCTTTTCCTTCAGAAGTAACTTTCTAAAAATTAAAGTTTACTATAGTTTTTTCTAATACATTTCAAATACTACTTTCTTGTAAACTGAAAGTAAACTGAACATCCGACTCTGCATTTATTCATATCTGTGTTCATGTATTTTATAATATTCTGTATAAATAAGACATTGTGTGTCAAATCTTTTGTTACAGGGCTTTATATTATTATTGAATTGCTGAGAAGCCATCTTAACAAAGCTTTGACCTGGTTTCTTTGCAAGACATATTTTAACACAGTGATTGAGAATGAGGTTTTAAAATTAGCAATTGTTTTTAATCCTATTTTTTCAATTATCACATCCCATTAAATGTCATTCTTATTGGAATTTTATTAATATTAGGCTTTATATATTGCTTCTGACATTTACAAACCATTATTCCTAATAAGCCAAAGAAGGAGGAGTAGGAGGAGGAGGAGGAGGATGAGAAAGAGGAGGAAGAGGAGGAGGAAGAGGAGGAGGAGGAGGAGGAGGAAATTTTTCTATGATTTTGAGAGGTCAACTCATATTTGGTTTTGAATATTAATCTGCCCATCTGTAGATGGATGACAGTGTCTACATAACTAAATACCCTGAATTACAGATTATTCATCTAAGAAAAGAAGATAGTATTGACTATTTGAAACAGTTACAATGAGGATAGGTGTTTGGGTGTACCCTAAATTATGGAATATCTAAGGACAATATGTATTTCTGGTATGATGAATAACTGGGTCAAATTGTGCTGTACTTGTTCATGTTTTCTCCCATTTTTTTCCTTTTGCACTTCCTTTGTTTTCTTCTTCCTTCCTCTAATTTTCTTCTTCTCTCTGTTTAGTTCTTTACACATGACTCTGACCGATCATGTGCTAACCAGAGAGTTTATACCTTGATACTTATGTTAAAAGGACAACTGTGATGCCCAAGCACCATTACACTCTTTACATTTACTTCTGCAATAATTCAGTCTATGAAACAGTTTTAATTTTGTTATTATTTTGAGTTTCTGGGATGTTGATTAGTATGGGTATAGATTTATTTTTGCTATGGCTGAATGCAGCTCTATATGCTTTGTTTATCTGTATGTCAGTTTCCTTTCCCATGTTTGGGAAGTTTTTGGCTATTACTTCTGTAAATAGTCTTTTGATATTATTTGTGTTGTCACATTTTTTGTTTACACCTATCAATCTTATATGTTTTTCTTTGCATCATCTTTCAACTGTTGCATTGTTATTTCCTGATTCCTTGTTATTTTTAAAAGACCTTTCTTTTCACTGGTTGCAGTTTTGTCTTTACTGTCCTGTTCAATGGTCAGTCAGTTTTGCCAGCTTTTAAGGGAATTTTTGATTTCCTTGATATCTCATTGAACCTGTTACATGCATTCTAATTGCATTCTTATACATTTCATTCAAGGTTTCCATATTTTGTAGTGCTCTTCTATTTTTGAACTATGTCTTCTTTAGATATTTTCAGCATTTTAAAATTAGGTTTATCATTTCTTCTTTTACCTGGAGATTATTTCTAATCTGAGTTCCTTTACAGCTTCATGGAGTTGTTTTTCTTTTTTTACTTTAATTGCTATCATTTCAGAAGTTTCAGGTATATGGCTCACACTTTTTTCTAAGTCCATGTCTCCTAGCCTTGTTTGGGATGGGCTGGAGGTTTGAGACTGCATTTTAATCTATCATTTTGTCATTTTCTTGTATTCCCCTGGAGAAGCCAAATGCAAGGTCTCAGTTGCTTCCTGGGTTGAGGATGTCTTTGTACTGCAGGGAGTTTCCCCAGTTGAGTGGGGGTCATTAGGCAGGCCTTATCAGGTCCCTAGTGACATTCAAAGGCTCCTCAAATGGGGGGAGTACACTGGGTGGACCTTCAGAACCCTTCACGTGGCCCTCTTTAGCTCCTTGGCTGTTTGAGGTTGCTGAATAAGACTCTGTCAGGTTCTGAGTGCCATACCTAGGCTGAACGACTAGACAGAGTACACAGTGCAGGCCTTCAGCTGATGCCACACAGCACACCAAAGCTTCCCAACTGTTTGGAAGACTGGGTTGGGCACTACCAGGTTCCTGAGCAGGGTCCTGAGCTTGCACATCTAGGTGGAATTCACTCTGCAGGTCTTTGGCCCATGCCACTCAGCACAGGCAGTTCCCCTGCCACCATGGGCCACTGGGTGAGGCCCAGCCAGGACCAAGAATTTTATTTTACATTAATATGATATTTGATTTGTCTTCTTTTTGCTAATGTGTTCATCACATTTCCCCTTTCATCACTTTATTGCTCTTGACTTAATCATATTTTCATATGAGTGAATAGTCTGTCTAAATTTTCTGGTTAATTTCAATAACACCTTGCTTACTCCTTCATTCTTGCTTTTTTGCTCTTTTCTCTAGTTTCCCAAAGCTTGGGGTTTAATCCTTTGTCCTCCAGTCTTGCTTTGATTTTATTTCTCTTCACTTATGTTTGTTTTATCTACAGAAATCAAGAAGATTGCACACTATCATCAAGCGGAATTCATACCAGAAATTCAGGGATAGTTCAACATTTGCAAATCAATAAATGTAATACATTGTATCAACAGAGCCAGAGAAAAACATGATCAACTTGATAGATGAAAGAATAGCTTTTGACAAAGTCCAACATCCAGTCGTGATAAAAATTCTGCAGAAAACTGGAATATTTCTCTCAATCTGATAAAAAAATCATCTGTGACAAACCAACAGCCAACCTTACAGTAAATGGACAAAAACTGAAAGCTATCACTCTAAAATCAGGAGCAACACAAGAATGCTTACTATTACCACTCCTATTCAATGTAGTTCTGGAAATATGAGCCAGAGGAATTAAACAGCAGAGAAAAATAAAAGGAATAAGGATAGGAAAGGAGCATGATGTGATACTTTACATAGAGGACCCCAAAATCTCCACTAAAAGATTATAGATTTAATAACCAAATTCCATTATGTAGCTGTATATAGAGTTGACATTCAAAAACCAGTAACATTACTATACACAAACTACAAATTCACTGAGAGAGAAATTAGAAAAATCTCACCATTCACAATAACTTCCCCTAAAAATGCATAGTAATCAATCCAGCAGAAGAAGTAAAAGATCTATATATTGAAAATTACAGTGCTCTTTAAAAGGAGATAGAAGAGGGTATCAGAAAATGGGAAGTTCTCCCTGTTCAAGGATAGAAAGAACCAACATAGTGAAAAGGCCATACTCCTAAAACTGTTACACAGATTTAATGCAATTCCAATCAAAATGCCATTAGCATACCTCACAGAACTAGAGGAAATATTCCAAAATTTCATTTGGAACCAGAAGAGAACTAGAAAATCAAAAGTAATTATGAGTAACAGATGCAAGGCAGGAAAAATTACAATCCCTGATGTGAAATTATAAATTTCAAATATAAATTACAAATATAAATATAAATTAAAAATCCACTGTGATTTTAAAAAAGCATAGTGCCAGGGATATAGCTCAGTGGCACAACATCTGCCTGGCAAGTGTGAGGTCATGACTTTGATTCCTGGTACCCAAAACAAAACAAAGCAAGATAAACAAACAGAGAAACAAAAGCATGGTACTGGCAACAAACAGACCTGGTAGAGGATGAGTGGAATAGATTAAAAGATACATGCACAATCACAAACACACTCAGCCAGTTTATTTTTGACAAAGAGGCCAAACATATTCACTGAAAGAATGATAACCTCTTTCATAAATAGTGTTGGAAAAACTGGCATTTTACATGCTGAAAACTAAAACTAAACTCATGTCTATCACCACACACTAAATTAAAATAAAAATGAATCAAAGACCTAAGTATTAAAATGGAAACATTATCTACTAGAAGGGAAAATAGGTCTATATCTTGAAGACATAGATGTAGACAGAAACTTCAGGGACAAAAACCAGGATACATGGGAAATACTACAAAGAATCAACAACTGGAATCTCATCTTACTAAAAGCTTATACACATCAAAAGAAATCACTGACAGAGTGAAAAGAAAACTTAAAGAGTGAGAAAAATTTATCCAATTGTTCCTTAGATAAAGGACTTACATCTAGATCATATAGAATATTGAAATTAACCAGATCTCCCAAATTCAAGGACCAGTCAAAAAATGGGCATCTGTGATAAATATGCACTTCTCAAATGAAGAAAAACAAATGGTAAATAAATATAAGAAAAAACATTCAATATCATTGGCCATTTGAGAGATACAAATTAAAACCACACTGATATTTTGTCTCACTCCAAAAAAACGGCTACCATCAAGAAATCAACCAAATGCTAGAGGGGCTGTGGGGAAAAAGGAACCCTTCTCCACTGGGATGGGAGTGCAGCCTGGTGTAGCCACCATGGAAATCAGTATGGATAATCATCATCCCATTCAGCACAGCTATTCCCCTTTTGGGTATCTCCCCAGAAGAGTGAAAAACATCATTCCACAGGGATGTATGTGCACCTACATTTATAGCAGCACAAATTGTACTAGCTAAATCTTGAATACAAATCAAATGCCCATTAACCAATGAATGAATACTCAAATTATGGTCTTTTTATTCAATTGAATACTATTCACCCATAAAGAAAGATAAACTTGAGACTTTTATAGGTAAATGGATGCAACTTGAGATCATAGTCATGAGTGAAATAAATCAGATTCACATGTGTAAACATCATATCATCTTGTGAGAAACTAAAAGAGTAAATAATGTCTAAAGTGTGTAACAGATATTGTGAAATGTGAAGAAATTGTTCAAATTGAAAAAGGAACTAGGCTGGGGGAAAGCAGAGAAGGGAAAAGGAAAAAATAATGCAAGTTAGTTCTACTACTAGTGGCTATTACTTCATTGAAAAGAAAGATTTTTACTAATATTCATTGGAGAATTTTTCATGCCTCTGTCTTGTACTCTGAATAACTATTTTAAAGATAGCAATATACAATGCATTAACTATTGTTATTCTCATATTGTTTTGTTAAGAAATTTTGTACTACTTTTTCCCCATAAAATAAAATATCAAATGAGATATATTTTATAATCTGTTAGAATGACAAAATGATCTCCTTACCTTTGACCACCTTAAAAAATTATCATTAGAAGATTTCATAGAGTGGGATAAAAATATAAAACATACCTGCTAATTTGACCAGGAATGTGGATCCTCCATAGGCATAGAATCCTTGGAGAATGGCTTCTGCAATTTGTGAGGCATCAGGAAATTCAGCATCCAAAGTGTTCTCAAACTTGAAAATGTTCTCCTTTTTACCAGTCACTAATAGCACAATCCCAGTTAGGGAAATTAAACAGAGAACAGCCATCTTCATTAAAGTACTGACAGTTTGAAATCAAGACACAGTTGTCAACCCTTGAATATTCAGAAGTCCCTACAACCACAAATTGGCCAAAGCTAGGCATTTCTTTGGTAGCTCTGGAGGCAAGCATAGATCGTAGAAAGGCTGAATTAGATAGCTAGCTACCAACAAGGTTTGAGCAGCCAGTCCTATGAAAAGACCAAAAACTTCCATCCAAAGATTCAAGAAAGCAACACAAGATCCAAGGGATCTTTTCAGAAAAAAATAAGGAGCTGCACTTGTAGGGAAAGCAGTGTCCGGTTCTGCAACACAGAGACCATTGATCATACTCAGTATCCCACAAAGTGCCCAAATACTCAGGGAGACAGGAATGTTCAGTGAGGAGTATTTCAGTACCCCCTTAGGAGATATAAATATTCCTGCCCCTATTACAGCACTAAGTAAGAAGATCTTTCCATGGAAGAATCCTATTGTGCTTGATTGCATGATTTTCCTTTTTTAAATTCTGAAAAATCAACTTGAAGCTTCACATGGGTTTCTTTTATAGTTTCCTTTTCATTTTAGTAAGCCTCCCCTTGAAGTGATATTTTATCAATATTAACTCATATCATCTTCACATAAGTTTTTCATTATTTAACTTAACTTGGTTTTAAAAATTGTTAACTTGCAATTTTTTATGATTTTGTGTTTTTTTCCTATAAACAGATTTAAAAGTTTCACATGTAACTTGTTGTTTTTTTAAAATCATATATGCCAATGAACAAGTTAGTCACTGCTAGTTTGAAAGGTAAGATTGCAGATGTTTTTTTTGGAGAGCACTATATTTTTTTGAGTTTTAACACTATTACTGGACCCAAGTCCATCTACTTTGAGTCTCCAAAGCCTATAATAGGGAGAACAGGGTTGCTGAAATCATATCAAGTATTCAAAGACTGGGTGTTTGAGAATGTGAAGGAGCTATTTTATCTATGGAAGACACTTTCTCATATGTGATAAAACTTTTATAGGAAAAGAAAGATGAGCATGAGCAATGGGCAGGAAGGATGCATACTGAGCAGGTTTGAGGTTTATTCATGAATCCTCTGCCTACCCCATATGTCTCAAAGATTTCTACCTACCTTGTCCTCCAGTAGATTTAGTGTTTCTGGTTTAATATTTAGATCCTTGATTCATTATGACTTTAGTTTACTGTATGGTGATAGGCTTGGGTCTATTTTCAGTCTTCAGCATATGGAAAGCCAATTATTCCAATGCCATTTATTAAAGAGGATATCTTTTTTTTCCCAGTGAACATATTTATCCCCTTTGTCAAATATCAGGTGGCTGAGTGTATTTGTAGTTGTGTTTGCATCTTCTAATCTATTCCATTGATCCTCAGGTCTATTTCTTTGCCAGTACTGTGCTGATTTTATTACGGTGGCTTTGTAGTATAGTTTCAAGGCAGGAATTGAAATGCCTCCTGTCTTGCCTTTGTTGCCAAGAATTGTCTTTGCTATTCTAGGTTTCTTCTGTCTCCAGATGAATTTTAGGAATATTTTCTCTAGATCTGTAAGGTATGTTAAAGGTATTTTGATTGGAATTGCATTAAATCTATATAACAGCTTTGGAAGTATGGACATTTTCACAGTGTTGGTTTTTCCTAATCAAGAGCAAGGAATATCCTTCCATTTTCTAATATCCTCTTCAATCTCCTTTTTTCTGAGTAGTATAATTTTCAGCATATAGTTCTTTTACATTCTTGATTAGGTTGATTCCTAAGTATTTCATTTTTTAGGTGCTATTGTGAAAGGCAATATTTCCATAATTTCTTTCTTGGTGAGTTTTTTATTTGTGTATAGGAATGCTATTGATTTTTCAGTGTTGACTTTGTATCCAGTTACACTGCTGAATTTGTTTATTACCTCTAGAAGTCTTTTAATGGAATTTTAAAAAATCTTCTATGTAGAGTATATGTCATCTGCAAATAGTGATAGTTTAATTTCTTCTTTTCCTATTTTTATTCCTTTTATTTCTCCCTCTTATCTGATTGCTCTGGTTAATATTTCTAGAGCTGTATTGAATAGGAGTGGTGGTAATGGACATCCTTGTCTTGTTCCTGATTTTGGAGTGAAACCTTTCGGTTTTTGCCCATTTAGTATAATGTTGGCTGTTGGTTTGTCATAAATGGCCTTTATGAGATTGAGGTACATACCATCTCTTCCGAGTTTCTGATGTTTTTTTTTTATCATTAACAGGTGTTGGACTTTATCAAAAGCTTTTACTGGGTCTATTGAAATGATCATGTGATTTTTATTTTTGGCTCCATTAATGTGGTGTATTACATTTATCAACTTGTATATGTTGAACCATCCCTGCATTCCTGGAATAAATTCCACTTGGTCATAGTGTATAATCTTCTTGATAATTTACTGCATTATATTTGCTAATATTTTATTGAGAATCTTTGCATCAATGTTCATTAGTGACATTGGTCTACAGTTCTCCTTTTTGGTTGGGTCTTTCTCTAGTTTTGGTATCAGAGTGATACTTGCCTCCAAGAATAAGTTAGGGAGGACTGCTTCTCTTTCAATTTCATTGAAGAGTTTAAGGAGTATTGGCGTTAAATCTTCTCTAAATTTCTTACAGAATTCATCCCTGAATCCATCAGGACTTGGGCTTTTCTTTGTTGGTAAGTTTTTAATCATATTTTTTATTTCAATAGCTGATATTGGGTTATTCAAAATTGTTATATCTTCTTGATTGAGCTTTGTATGTTTCTACAAGTCTGTTCATTTCCTCTGTGTTTTCCACCCTATATGAGTAGAGATTTTCAAAGTAGGTGTTCATGATCTTTTGAATTTCCATGGGATCTGTAGTAATTTCCCTCTTTTCAGTCCTTATTGTATTGATTTGAGTTTTTTTATTTCTTTTTCTTGATAAGGTTGTCTAGAGATTTATCAATTTTGTTTATTCTCTCAAAAGACCAGCTCTTTGATTCATTAATTCTTTGTATTGTTTTTTTTTAGTTTCAATTGCATTAATTTCTGCTCTGATTTTTATAATTTCCTCTCTTCTATGAGCTTTGGATTTGACTTGTTCTTCCTTTTTGAGAAGCTTGAGATGTAGCATTAGGTTATTTATTTGTGCTTGTTTCTTTTTCTTTATGTGACTATTTATTGCTATATATTTCCCTGTTAGGACTGCTTTCATTGCATCCCATAGGTTACAGTATGTTGTATCTGCATTTCCATTGTATTGTAGGTATTGTTCTATTTCTTCTTTAATTTCATCTGTAACCCACTGGTTATTTAGAAGGTTATTAATTAATTTCCATGTATTTATGCAGGTTTTGCAGGTTTTTTCCCATAGATTTCCAATTTTAGTGCACTATGGTCAGATATTATGTATGGGATAATTTTTCTCTCTTTGCATTTAGTGAAGAATGTTTATGGGTTAATATATGGTCTATTTTGGAGAATGTCCCATGTGCACCTGAGAAGAATACATATTCTGATGTGGTTGGGTGGAACACTCTGTAAACATTCACTAAATCCATTTGCTCACAGGTATGATTCATTTCTGTTATTTTTTTGCTGACTTTTTTTCTAGTTGATCTATCTCTTTGTGACAGTGGGGTGTTAAGGTCTCCTATTACAATTGTGTTCTAATATATTTGGTTTTTCATGTCCATTAGTATTTGTCTTATATAGTTGGGTGATCCTGTATTTGGTACATATATATTTATAATTTTTAGCTCTTCCTCTTGTAGTTTTCCACTTACAAGTATGTAGTGGCCTTCTTTATCTCTTTTAATCATTTTAAGTTTGAAGTTCACTTTGTCTGCAAGCAGAATAGCTATCCCTGCTTTTTTCTGGGTTCCCTTTGAATAGAATACTGTTTTCTGTCCTTTGACTTTTCACATATGTGTTTCTTTTTGAGTCAGATGTGTTTTTTGTATACAGAATATTGTGGGATCCTGTTTCTTGATCCATTCTGTTGACCTGTTTCTTTTTATAGGTGAATTGACCCCATTTACATTTGTCAATATGATATCTACTGGCTTGACTTTGCCATGTTGTGTTCCTATCATTGGTTTCTTGCTTTCTTCCTTGTTTAATTTCTTGTCCATACTGGTGGTTTCTTTCTGTTGTTGTTCTTGAGACTGTGGTCATTTTCATCTCTATCTAGCATGTCTTTCAATACTCTTTCTAGGGTTGGTTTGGTAGACATGAATTTCTTCAGTTGTTCTTTGACATGGAAATATCTTGTTTCTCCATTAAATTTGAAAGACAGTTTTGCTGGGTACATCAGTCTGAGTTGAAAGTTATTTTCTTTTAGGGCTTGAAATTCTGCACTCCAAGTTCACCTTAAACTTGTGATGAAATTCTGCACTCCAAGTTCGCCTTAAGCTTGTGTGGAAAAGTCTTCCATGATTCTAATAGGCTTTCTTTGATAGGTGAATTGTGTCTTTTCTCAACAGCTTTTAGTATTCTGTTTATATGCTGTATGTCTGGGATCTTAATTATTATATGTCTGGGTGTAGATTTATGTTGGTTGTGACTGTTTGGCATTCTATATACCTCACTTATTTGTATGTCAGATTTTCCCCCCATGTTTGGGAAATTTTCTGCTATTAATTATGTGAATCGTTTAGTTATGTCATTTGCATTGACTCCTGCATCTTCACTGATGCCTATTAGTATTCTATTGTTTCTCTTGGCATCATCTTGAAGCTGCTGGATTGTTATTTCATGCTGCTTTGTGGTTTTTATAAGTTATATCCTTTCATGATCGCTTTCTGTGATCTTGTCCTCAAGGTCTGAAATTCTATCCTCAGCTTCATTTAAATGGTTTGGCCAGCTTTCAATAGAATTTTTTGTTTCTTGGATATCCCTGAATTTCTTTCATGGATTCTGCTTGTTTTCTACCTTGTTCATTCAAAGTTTCAATCAATTTACCATGCTCCATTTTTAAAATCTATTTCTTCTGTAGCTATGTTGAGAAAATCATTTACTAAGTTTGTTATTTCTGTCTTTATGTAAGACATTATTTCTAATTTGATTTCTTTTATAGCCTCATGGATTTGTTTCTTTACTTCATTTGCCATCTTTTCTGAGATTTCTCATGTATGATTTTTATTTCACTATTGCCTGTTCTGGCTCATATTGGACTAGATGTTTGAGATTGCATTTTGGTTTTTCACTTTACCATTTTCACTTTCTGGGCCAATATGTGATAATTCAATCCCAATAGTCACAACTGTCAGCAGTGTGTCTCCTAGGGTTCTGCTGTGCAGTTGATGTCTGCCCAATTGTTGGGTACATATTTACTGGAACCTGCCAGGGTCCTCTGTCTGATGAGGGACCACCAAGTATACCATCAAACCGGCATGGCCAATCCACTGCAGTTCAAGGTTCTGGGAGGGAGAGTATGAGCCAGACATTCACAGACATTCACAGCAGTGCTTTGTATAAGAGATAGGGTGGGTAGCTGAGGGCATTGGCCTAAGCCAGGGTGGGTGTGACTGTCCTCTGGGTCAGCACATGGAGGGGAGTGCACTGTGTCACAGGCAAGGCAGTGGTCAGAGCTGTGGTGGGGTGTGACATTTTTGCTCCTATTGTACTAGATGTTTGAGATTGCATTTTGCCTTTTTGTTTTGTTATTTTCACCTTTTGGGTAAATATTTGGACTTTCTATCCCAACTATCTCAACTGTCTGTAGTGTGAATTTTAGGGTCTTACTGTATGGTTGATGTTTGTTCAGTTGCTGAGTACCACAATGAAGAGAAAAACCAGTCATCTAAATTCCTTCTGCAGGGCCTGTTGGGTGAGTCTTACATTCTTCCTGGGCTAACTAGCCTAGAAGTATTGATGTAGTTCAACTCTTAGTTCCAGCTGTTGCTATGTCTTCAGGTGATTTCAGGTCACAAGATCTCCCTGGCTATAGTGTTTGTGTCACTGGGTGTCTCATAAACTCTTTTAATTTTCTCCAAGTTGGGTGAGGCCTTATTGACACACTCCTCAACCTGTCTGACGGTCTCTGTGTGAAGGGGTGGATCACCCACTCTCTTGCCAGATTCACCAAGTTCTTACAGTTGGAGGGAGCTTTACTACTGCTCCTATTTACCCACTGCAGAACTCTATTTTAGGGACAAATTCACCACACTGACTGAAGCCTACTGAGGTCTTTTGTTTGGGTGAGGGGTTCCTGAGTCTCCCATCAAGCCAGCATAGTAATCCACTGTAATCTGAGGTTCTGGGAGAAGGGGTTGGAGTCAAAGATCAACCACAGTACTAAGTCCAGGAGATGGGGGATTCCCTAAGGGGTGAGCCCACAGTAGTGGTCTGGGGTGCCTCAGGCATACCTGGGGCATCTCAGTCATTCTGGGCCAAGGGGTGGGCCCATGGCAATGGTCAGCAGCATTCCAGGCATTCCAGGCTGAGCAGCAGGCCTGCTGTGGTGGTCTGGGGCATCCCAGGCATTCCAGGTTGAGGGGCAGGCATGTGACGGCAGTCCACATAGTCCCAGGCATGCCAGGCCAAGGGGTGGGCCCATGATAGCAGTTTGAGGTATCTCAGGTGTGCTGGGGGCACCCCAGGTGTTCCAGGCCAAGGGGCAAGTGGCAATCTGGGGGTCTCAGGTGTTCCAGGAGTATCCCAGGCATTCTGGGATGAGGGGCAGGCCAGCGGCAGTGGTCCGGGTGGCTCAACATTCTTTGAGTTAATGGACACATAGGGTTAAAGCATAAAGAAGGGTGTTAGAAATTCTGATGTTAAGTGAAAATCAAGTGTTCTTATTTCTGTGAATCTAAACTAAGAGTATTTATGCTTGGGCATCTTAGTTATTTAAATGTAGTTTTTTATTGCAATTTAGAATACTGGCCAAAGGTAGGGGAAATTATTCTGCCACAAAAAATTCCTAAAGGTGGAACTATGATTACAACACTGTCCTTATTATTATTTTGTTTTGTTTTGTTTGGTACCAGGGATTGAACTCACAGCCTTGCACTTGCCAGGCAGGCACTTACAGCACTGAGCTAAATCCCCAGCCCAACACTGTCATTATTTAACTATGAAATATTACTATTACCAATATATGTAATTGTAATTTATAGGGAAGGTGTATACTTTGGATTGTAGTAGACAAAGATTTTAATTTTACATTACCACTCAGTAGATACAGGTTTTAGGACATCGTATTTTTTAAAACCAGATTTCCTCATGTTTCACAGCATGATAATTCATGTTATAGAATCAGTTTCATGATAATGAATGAGGTATTACTTCATATATTAGGATTAAACAAGGAGCATATTTTATTTCACTTTAACTGGTATATCTTTTCTGACACTGAGATTATGTACAAGTTGTCTAGTGCAAATTATATGTGGATCATCACTTTTCTCCCAAATCTGCTTGATCAATATATATTAGTTCATTGAATGTGTGAAGATTCATTACCTCACAAAAGTATTCATTAAGTAATTTATAAGGCATAAGCTGTGAAGAAACTTACTTGTTTTGTTTAGTTGTTTCTGTGGTTTATCCATCACAGCATGTTTTGTAAATGAGTAAATGTGTCTGCATTCTTTTCCCCCTGTGATATTTACTCTGGAATCAACATGAGTAAGGAAGGCTTTGCTTACTGGTTTAGCACAGGTGTTTGGATGATGGATTTATTGAAAAGACAAGACACATTTTGGGTACAGGTGGCATCAACCAACAGTTGTATAGCTTAGAAAAAATAAAAAGGCAAAAAAGAAAGTCTTCTGTTTCTTAGTGTAGTGCATGTCTTCTCCATCACTTTTGAATGTCTGTTTTGATGCTTTCACTGAATCCTATTCAACTTTCCAGTGCACTCGGTACCATTGCCACTCACATTTTTCAACCTTCTAATGCAGATACTTTTTCTTTCTGATATGCACTCACAGGGACTTTTCAGTGAGTTCCATGTCTTTCAGATTTGATAGAAGTCTCTGAATCTCCAGACTGCACATTTCAACCGCACAGTCTTTTTTCATTCCTCTATTTATGATATTGGAGGTGATCCTTGTCAGCTTATCTTGTAAATTATGTATTTCCACAACTGATAGAGTTCCTATGTTGTTTAATTCACTGTAAGCTGAAACTCACTAGCTTTAAACCAATCTAACACCAAACTCGAGGCTTAATATATATTTTTTTGCTTTAAACATATTCTAAATAAGCATATAGAGTCTTCCTGGTCTACATTCCCTACTTGATTTAGGGGACACAAGCTCCTGCTACATTTGTAAGCTGTGTGACTCAGAGACTCACTACAGGGCTGCTGGCTTACATTACCCTAGATACAGAACCCTATCTGGACTCTCCTGTATCCCTGGAATTTCATTAAACTTTTTGCTAACAGGATGGCGGCCTTGCCTTTACCTTTTGACAGTGTTATAGTGTGAGAACTTTGACATGCAAATCAGTCAAAGTACAGTAACAATAAAACTTGATACTACTCTGACTTTGTGCCTACTTTTCTCTTGATCATTCCCTCAAATCCCTTCAACCACCAAAAATAAAGGAAAAAAAAGTTTTTATCATCTACTATATAAAATACCAACATCAGACTTTTTTTAGTGTAATCTGAAAAGACAATGTACTTTTGTACCCTAATCAAAGGATAAGTAAGTAAACAAATGTATACCCAGGTATACATATCAGGTTCCAATAAGTGATGAATGATATATGTGGTAGAATTAGTCATGGAGGCTATAGTATTAGGTTCCCAGATAAGTGTGTCTCTCAACTACAAGACCTATCGAGGAAAGTTTAATCATAACATCAGTTGAAGGATTATGTCCACTGGGAACCAAAAAGATTCCCAGTGGTGGTGTGGTATGTTAACTAATAGTCAACTTGTAACACATAGCTGAACTAAATCAGCAAGGTGCTGGGTATGGATGTCTCACCTCAACATTGTCTTCATGGCATATAAAGAGAAGTAAAGGGAAAATGATGTGCTGTTGATTCTCCTGGAGAAGCCTGTCATGCTGGTTTTCCTGATATGAACTCAGATGTTCTCACTGTCAGAGGAACTCAGGTCCTTGCTGTTGCTGAGGATGGCTGCAGTTCTTTTTGGAGGAGCTCTGCTCTTTATCTAGGTCTTCAGCTGGATTCATGCAGGACATTACCATAGGATCCAGACCTTTAGGTGGATTCTTTGGATCTCCAGAGTGTGGACAGATTTCCCACATGCTTTGGCATTTGAGTCTTTGGATGAATATTATAAAACAATCCTATAAATTATTTGTATTTTATTAAAACTTTTCACTTGTAGATCTGACCATAATGGGTGGTATATTATAGTTTGTGCCCAGATGTCCCCAAAAGCCTCAATCAGTTTTAGATGGAGCTTTTTTAGAGGTGGTTTAATCTAAAATGTGTGATCCTGGGATTAAGCATGTATGATTACTAAATAGTCCACTGATTGGTTTGGCACTTCCTTAATTCTAGTAGTCTAGATAGAGTATAAAATGAGGCAGAATGACCTTATTAATATCCCATGTTGCTTTTACTACCTTTTGGGTGTGATGAATTTTTCTCCTCTGTAATGGTACTCTGCCAAGCCACCCTGCCTCAGAGGCAGCCAATTATGGAACCTCTACAAACAGTGAGTTATAAAAACATTTTAAGCACTGGGTATTTTGTCTTAGCAACAAGACAAAAGAAACTAGAATTGATTTTGGTATGAAAGTAGAGTTGTTGCTTTGGCTATACCTGACAATGTAGTTCAGGAGCCTTTGGAAATGGCTTGTGGGAAGAGTTTAGAAAAGTTTAGAGATGCCAGTTAAAAAAGCAGAGCTGTGAAACTCTAGGCTATAAGGTATGGAAGGTTCTAGTCAGAACTCAGAAGACCAGATATCTGGTACAGATCAGGCACAGGAGATTTCTGCTGGATATAAAGCCTGCATGGGTTATTGACAATATATGTTATAGCTTGGCAAAAAGTTTGTCTGTATTTTGCTTCTGTCTAGAGAATTTGTCCAAGACTGATTAAGGGTGGTGGACTAATTGATCTGACAGAAGATATTTCAAGGCAGTCTTGAGGCTAAGGCGTGCTACCACTGGGGCCTTTTAGCCAGATTTATGTCAAGAATCAAGAGTAAAGGGTCTCAGTACAATGATTTACAATGATTTTGAGTTTGGCTATAAATGAAACTCCAATAATGCTGTGGTCTGCAAAACTAGAGCAGAGAACAACTTGATTGCTGAGAAGGAACAGGAATATAAAAAATAAGACTTGAGAGCATCACAGGAAACAGCAGAACTCTAGGCTTTGCAGCCTCAGAGTTTCAAAGCTAAAATATTGTACTTTGATAAGAGAACTCTAGAGCACCATGATCTAGAATGCCATTGGCCTTGGGAAGTTGTTCTTGGGATGTGGTTAATAGACAACACTTATAGCCAAAAAAGAAGGAAATCTGGCTACTGCTGTAGCTGGCAGAAGATCTTGGTATCATTTACACAGTGCTGATTTTACATGCATTCAGAATGCAAGAGTTGTGAGCTCAGAAAGCCTTCCACACAAATTTCACAATAGGTCCTGGGAGGCCAGGTAGTGTGCCCCTGAGAGCACAGTGTGTGAAGCTATGAATGTGGAACTGAAGTTGCAGTGGAGACCACAGAATTTTGGAGAAGCCAGGAATGTGGGTCATCTGAGGGAAAATGCAAGGACAGGGTAGAGATGGCCCAAGAGAGAAGCCATGGAAACTACAATCACTGAAAATGTCATAGGGGTAGAGCTGCCAAGACATTTGTAGTTCACATTGTGCCAAAGATTGCCTCAGATACTGTACATGGAACTACAGAAATTAATGTTTAACCTGCTGGATTTTGGATGTTTTCTCTCATTCCTTTGTATCACCCTGTTTGTAAATTTTGGAATGTAAATTAGGCCATTGAATGTTGGAAGTGTTCAACTTCCTTTTAATTTGTACAGGGGCTCATAGTTATAAATTTGCCTTACATCTCAGAGGAAACTTGAAACTAGGGCTTTTCAGCAATGCTAAAATTGTTATAACTTTGGCAACTCTTAGAGATGTACTAAATGCCTCTTGCTTAAAGAAGGTACCTGAGACTTTGAGGGTTAGGGGCAGAATATTATGGTGTGTATTTAGATGTTCCCCTCCAAAGCTTTATGCACTTTTAGATAGTGTGTCTTTTTGAAGTAGCTGAGGTTGTGATTGATTCATGGTTCAATGCTGAGATTGAGGGTGCTGAGATTAATGGTGGGTGATTGCTAGGTCAGTCTACTGATTGCATTGGCACTGCCCTAATCCCAGCAATCTGGATACAAGGGAAGAAAGAGTCTTGTTTTCCTCAGTCCTCTCTTGTTGCTTTTGGTATTAACAAGTTACCCCTCTGCCATGCTGCTTTACCTTAGAGCCAGCCAAAATTATGGACTAAAGCCTTCACAAACTGGGAACTAAGTAAACCTTTTCCCCTTTAACTTTGGGTGTCAGGGATTTTGTCCCAGCAAAGAGAAAAACAACCAATACAGGTAACATAATTTTAACAGTATGTTGAAAGTACATTTGTATTGTTCCCAATATATTATGTATTTGGAGGAGTTATGTTGGTGCCCAGGCCTTCAGTTTTGAAGGTATTGGGCTCTCCAAAAGTGGAGAAGAATTCCATTCTCCCACAGCCCCTCCAGTGTTTGTTTTTGGTTGATTTCTTGATCTTGGCCATTCTTTATGGAGTGAGATGGAAACTCAGTGTTTTTTAAATTTGCATTTCCCAAATAACCATTGATGTTGAACATTTTTTCATATATTTATTTGCCATTTGTATTTCTTAATCTGAGAAATGTGTGTTCATCTCAGATGCTCATTTTTGAATTGGGGTCTTGAATTTTGGGGGCCTAATTTTTTAAAAAAAATTCTTTATAGGTTCTAAGTAGAAGTCCTTTATCTGGGGGATAAAGGCTAAGGTATTTTCCTAGTTCGTGTTTCTTTTTTCTTTTCTTTCTTTCTTTTTTTTTTTACTCTGTTGGAGATTTCCTTTCACATGCAAAAACTTTTTAATAAGATGAGATCCCAGTTGTTGATTCTGGGAAGTGTTTCCCATGCAGTTTAATTTTTGTTCATGAACTCTCTGCCTACTCCTATATCATCAAGATTTCCACCTAGTTTGTCTCCAGTAGACTTGGTATTTCTGTTTTAATATTTAGATACACTTTGTTTTAATATTTAGATACACTTTGACTTTAGTTTAGTGCATGTTGACAGACATGGTGACAGACATGGATCTAGTTTTAGTTTCTGGCATATTGAGAGCAGTTTTTCCAGTACCACTTATTAAAGAGGCCATCTTTCTTCCAGTGAACATGTTTGGTCCCTTTATCAAAGAGGAGGTGGCTTAATGTGTTTGTAGTTGTGGCTGTGTCTTCTAATCTACTTCATTGATCCTCAGATCTGTTTTTATTCCAATACCATGCTGATTTTATTACAGTAGCTTTGTAATATAATTTCAAGTTGGGAATTGTGATATCTCCTGCCTTAGCTTTGTTGCTCAGAAATGCCTTTGCTATTCTAGGTCTCTCCTGGTTCCAGATGAATTATAGGGATGATTTCTCTAGATCTGTGAGGTATACAAATGGTATTTTGATTGGAATTGCATTGAATTTGTGTAACAATTTTGGGAGAATGGCCATTTTTACAATGTTTGGTCTTCCTATCTATGAACAGGAAATATGTTTCCATTTTCTCAAATCCTCTTTGATTTTCTTTTTCAGTATAATGTAGTTTCCACTATATAGATCTTTTACCTCCTTTGCTAGATTGATTCCTAATTATTTCATTTATTGGATGCTATAGTGAAAGGTGTGGTTTCCCTTTTTTCTATCTCAGTAAATTTGTTGTTCAAGTATAGAAATGCTATTGATTTTTGAGTGTTGACCTTGCATCCAGCTACATTACTGAATTTGGTTATTATGTCTAAGAGTCTTTCAATGGAGTTTTTTTTTGTTTTCTATATAGAATATCACAATAATAATAATAATAATAATAATAATAATAATTTAACTTCTTCCTTTCCTATCCTTATTTCTTTTATTTCTCTTCCTTGTTTAATTGCTCTTGCTAATGTTTCCAGAACTATATTGAATAGGAGTGCTGGTAATGGTCATTCTTTTCTTATTCCTGATTTTAGATTGAAAGTTTTCAGTTTTTGTCCATTTAGTAAGATGTTGACTATTGTTTTAACATATATGATAAACCAGATTAGGTAGAGACTATTTATTCCAATTTTTGTTGCATTTTTAAAATCAAGAATGAGTGTGGGACTTTATCAAAAGCTTTTTCTGTATCTATTGAAATGATCATGTGATTCTTATCTTAGGCTCTACTGATATGGTGTATTATGTTTATTGATTTGTGTATGCTGAACCATCCCTGCATTCCTGGGATGAATCCCACTTGATCATGGTGTATAATTTTCCTGATGACTTGTTGCATTCTGTTTGGCAGTATTTTATTGAGTTTTTTTGTATCTATGTGCATTAGGGAGATTGGCCTGTAATTTTCTTGTTTGGCTGGGTCTTTCTCTGGTTTTGGTATTAGGGTAATACTTGCTTCCAGGAATGTGTTAGGTAAAATTACTTCCCTTTCAATTTCATTGAAGAGTTTTAGGAGTGTTTGCATTAAGTATTCCTTGAATTTCTGATAAAATTCTGCAGTGAATCTATCAGGGCCTGGCCTTCCTTTGTTGGTAGGGTTCTAATTGCAGTTTCAATTTCATTAACTGAAATTGGGTATTCTTGATTCAGCTTTGCTAATTCATATGTTTCTAGGAATCTGTCCATTTCTTCTGTGTTACTGAACCTATAAGAGGAAAGATTTTCAAGGTGGGTATTAATGATCTTCTGTATTTCTGCAGGGTCTATAGTGATTCCACCCTTTTCATTTCTTATTGCATTTACATTTTATTTCATTGTAGATATTGTTTAATTTCTTCTGTGACCCACTGGTTTTTTAGGAGAGTGCTATTTAGTTTCTATGTGTTTATGGGGTTCTTGTGGTGGTTTTTGTCATTAATTTCCAATTTTATTGTGTGATGGTCAGATAATTTCAATTCCTTTGCATTTACTTAAGCATGTTCTGTGAGTTAGTATATGATTGATTTTAAAGAATCACCCATGTGCAGCTAAGAAGAATGTGACTTCTGATGTAGTTGGTTGGAATACTCTGTACATATCTACTAGGTCTATTTTTTGCCCAGCTAAGTTTGATTTAGTTCTGTTATTTCTTTGCTGATTTTTTGTTTGGTTAATCTATCTCTTTATGATGATGGGGTGCTAAGGTCCCCTACTGTAACTGTATAATTGTTTGTTTTTCATGTCTATTAAAGTTTGTCTTACATAGTTGGTTGTTCTCATATTTGGTACATATATATTTATGATTATAATCTCTTCCTCTTGAGTTTTTTCCCTAACAAATATGTAGTGACCTTCTTTATCTCTTTTGATCATTCTTAGTTTGAAGTTCACATTGTCTGCAAACAAAATACCTACACCTGCTTTTTTCTGGGTTCCTGTTGCATGGAGTATTGTTTTTAATTCTTTGACTTCTAGTCTATGAATTTCCTTTTGAGTTAAATGTGTTTCTTGTACACAGAATATCATTGGATTTTGTTGCTTAATGTATTCTGCCATTCTGTCTCTTTATTGGTGAGTTCAGACCATTTACATTAATGGATATAACTGAGAAGTACTGATTTATCACTGTGATGTTATCTTCTGTTGTTGGTTTTCTACTTTTTCTGTTTAATTGTTTGCCCTGCTTAGTGGCTTCCTTTTGTTGCTATTCTTGGAATTATATTTGTCTCTTTCTAGAGTATCTTTTATTACTGCTTGTAGTGTTAGTTTGGTGGTCATGAATTTCTTCTGTGTCCTTTGTCATGGAAGTATCTTATTTCTCCATGTATTTTAAAAGATAGTTTTTCAGGATTCATCAATCTAGGTTGAAAGTTGTTTTCTTTCAGGACCTGAAATACTTCACTCCAAGCTCTGCTTGACTTCAAGGATTGTGTTGAGAAATCTGCCATGATTCTGATAGGCTTTCCTTCATAGGTGATCTGTTTCTTCTTTTTTTTTTTGTATCAGGGATTGAACTCATGACCATGTGCTTGCAAGGCAGGCGTTTATGCCACTGAGCTAAATCCCCAGCCCAGATCTGTTTCTTTTTACTGACAGCTTTTAGTATTTTGTTCTTGTGTTGAATTGTTGGAGACCACTACAAAGCAGCTCTGAGCAGGATTTAAAATTAACTATTTGGCTTCCTATGTTTATCTGTGAGTCTGTCCTAGGACTTGGCCCCTTGCCTGGCAATGGGAACTGATTCATAAGTGAACCTCTATGAATCACTGGTCCTGGTTGAGGCCTGTGGTGGCCTGTGAGGCCAGAGATACCTCAAAAGACAAGACAAGGCCACAACTGCAGGCACTTGCTTCAAACATCAATTAAGTAGATAGAGACTACAGCTGCAAAAATTACTCCTACAGTCTCACTTCTACCATGTCTTCATGATAAGACATGATTCATAACTTGGAGACATCTTTGAAATGACTCCCAAAGTCTTGCTCATTGTCTGCACTTTCCTCAGTTTCCCTGCCCTTTGTTGTTGGACCTAATAAAAATGGGCAGTTCAGAGAAGTCTTTGTCTTAGCCCTCAGGGTCTCAAGCTCAGCTAAAGGGTTGAGTTTTTTCCCTAACAAATATGTAGTGAGCCCTAAAATCATATCACTTGTCTCATTTTTATTTAAGCCTTCGCTGTACACTCATTTGGGAGATTAGGGATCTAGGTCAGAACCCGATACTGAATTTCTGATATCCTAATTATTATATGTCTAGGTGAAGATGTATTTTGGTTATGGTTAACTGGAGTTCTGTATGCACCACTTATATGTATATGAAATTCTCTTCCCATGTTTGGAATATTTTCTGTTATTATTTCTGTAAATAGTCTTCACAGGTCATTTGTGTTGACCCCTGATTTTTCATTGACATCTATCAATCTTATATTATTTCCCTTTGCATCATCTTGCAGCTGTTGAATTGTTGTTTCCTGGTTCCTTGTTATTTTAAAGAGATATTTTCTTTTGTGGTCATAGTCTTCCATCCTATCTTTAAGGTCTGATGGCCTATCTTCAGCTTCATTCAAGCAGTTTTGCCAGTTTTCAATGGAATTTTAATTTCTTGAATATCCCTTTGAATCTGTTTCATGCATTTAATTCTGTCCTATATTGTTCATTCAAGGTTTCTATCATTTCTTATATTCTTCTATTTTTTTTAGATCTTCTTTAAATAGACACAGCATTTCTTTCATGTTTGTCATTTCATTTTTTACCTGAGAGATTATTTCTGACTTGATTTCTTCTATAACTTCATGGAGTTGTTTCTTTACTTCACTTACTATCATTTCAGAAAGGTTGGTAGCGCACTTTCCAGTGTGTCCCATTTCAGTGTCTCTTGGCTTTGTTCTCAGTGGGGTGGAGGGCTGAGATTGCCTCTTGCTCTTTTGTTTTGTCATTTTCCTCTGGGACCTGTGTGGCTGGTCAGGCACCCTCCTGATGCATTGCAATGGAATGCTACACTGGGCAGAGCTTCAATCTTGTTACTCCAGTAGCTACCCAGGGTGCATCAGATCCTTGTGCTTTGTGGTCTGTGAGTCTGGTTAGGTGTCCCTGATATACTGTGCTCTGGTATGCTGGGCTGGGAAGAGGTTGGTCCTCTTTCTACTACCAGGGACAGACACCAGGAGTATGTTTCTGGGGCCTAGAACCTGTTTGAGTGGATTTTAGAACCTCTAACACTCAGGTGGCTAGTAGGAATGCACCCTCAGTGTGTCACTGGGCCTAACACCTGGCTGGGTGGAGTTCAAAGCCTCCAAGACCCAGGCAGCTAAGCAGAGCATGACCCTGAGTGTGGCACTGCCTGGACCTTGCCTCAGCTAGCCAAAGCACATCCCTGGCATATCATGCTGGAGCCTTTCTCCTGGCTGGGTGGAGTTTGGATCCATTAGAACCTGCTGTGTGACTATCTGGGCTATACCACTGAACTATGGAGCTCTTCTCTTCTTAATAGATTGTGTCATTCATTTACTAAATTAGTGAAAATTTGTACTTTTAATAATGAAAAGTGATGAAAATATACATTATAGTGTGTCATGGTAAAATTAAATATCAATAATATGATTTCAGCTTTAGCCAAACATTCTTGGCTTTTTTATTTATGAAACCAAACACTCATTGTTTTTCATAATATTTTTATTTTATTTTTAAAAATTTTTTAATTCTACCAAATATGGAAATCATTATGGAGATTCCTCAAAAACTAAAAATAGAAATTCTATTCTATCTAGGTATGCTTCTTTCTTCTCAAAATATTAAAAGATATCATATTACTTGGCATATGTATAATAATTTTAATAATAGCCTAATTCACAATAACTAAATTTTGAAAGTGACTTACATGTTCATCAATAATGGAATGGATAAATAAAATGCAGTATTGCCACACAAAGTATTACTACTAGGCCACGAAGCATGATAAAATTTAATCATTTGTAGAAAAATGGATGCACCTTGAGACCATATTGTAAGGTATGAGAAATCAGATGCAAAAGCTTAAATTACCACATGGTTTCTCTTATATGAGAAAACCAAAATACAAAGAACAAAATAAAAATTATATAATAGAAATACAGGGAAAATTCTTTTGTATAAGGTAAGGGTACCAAAAGATGGAGGAAGAGGAGTCATAAAGGAGAAGAGTACAAAAACAAATCGAGATGTGTTATGTACATTTATCAACTCTACATGAGGAATGTGATCATTGTGTACTGAAAATATGTACTAGTGAAAAATAAAAATAAAAAAGGATAAGTCTTACTGTTACAGTTTACGTCAAGGATGTCCCTTCAAAGCTTCATGCAGTCAGTGGGGCTGCTTTTCAGAAGTGGTTGAATCTAGACTTTGTGATTGATTTGTTGTCTAGTGCTGGGATTATGGGTGTGAGTGCTACACTCACTCTAGGATGGATAGTCTGCATAAAATATAAGGGACAGAAAAAGTCTTCTCTCACTCTCCTCCTTTTTGCTTGTTGTTTTTGCTGTTTTCTGCTGCCATGAACCATTGTCCCTCTACCATGCCATCCTGCCTTGGAGCCAACTGATTATGGACTGAAACCTCCACAAATTGTGAGATAAATAAGCCTTTCCCTCCTTAATTGTAGGTGTTGGGTGTTTTGTCTCAGCAATGAGGGATAAGAAATTGAGACACTCACCATTTGATATATCATCAAAGCTCTTGTCAAGGAATGATTAAGAAAGTCTAATATAGAGTAAAGAAACCACCTTTCACATTCATGTAGCTAAGAAGCTAGCATATGTTGTGCTAAAAGTAATTAAGGAAAATAATAAAAATATTAACAGTCATAAACTGAAGCCATGACTGCCATTACTTTCTTTAAAGTGAAAAAAAAGCAAAACAGAAAAAAGGGAAGAAATAATACAGAATTTCAAAGAAAAAGAAAAAAACTAAATAGTAAGAAATCACTAGTTGATAAATTACATATTGTTTTCTAGATATAGTTGTTCAAGTTACAAAATTAAAGCATACAAGGTGACATTCAAACAGTGAGGCTGCAAACAGTTCTGTTCAATGATCCAACAAAAACTTAACAACATGGTTAGCAATCCTACACACTTAAAAACATATGCAGTTGTATCCTTTAGAGTACTTTCTTTTCCTCCTTTTGCTTTTCAGGTCCATTATCTGTTTAGTTGTATCATGTTCAGCTTGCTCAGTACCTTACTGATCTGTTTTGTTGTTATTTACTATTTATTTATTTATTTTGATTTTTTTATTATTTTGAAGGTAGCAAAATACAACAGGACAAGATGGAAAAAAGCCAACTGAAACAGTGCAGTGAAATTGGTACAGAAACCTCAACAGGTTACTGGCATAACAGTAATAAGTACCATAGTATATCCTGTTATCTTCACAACACTTGTTCTTTCAATCAGGTATAACCAAATCAAAGGAAATACAGGACATTCTAGAACTTATCAAACAGAACATTGAATAGAGCAATACCATTAAGCAGAACAAATAAAAAAAGTGATAACAATATTTGCCTTCAAAGAGATGGTAGAAGGAAACCTCCCTTATTTACTACATTGCATATGGTCAACCTCTCAAGAGATGTCTAGATCTCTGGCTCTCACTTGCTAATGGAGGGAGGGGATTGATTCTCAGCCAACATGGTATAGGCTCATGGGAGCCACTGAGTGAGTCTTCTCCTGCCTCATACCAGGGATGCTTAAGGAGAGGGTGGGCAACTGCCTTTGTGTGCTGTGCCCTAAGTCCCTCCATAGTCAGAGCTCTGGGGCTGCTGGTTTTCCTCCTAGCTCAGGCCAGGACCACTTACTGAGAGGGTTGGCAAATTGCCTTTCTGTGC